>PVKA01000986.1:44368-108015 GCA_004027165.1 Ctenomys sociabilis
AAAAAAAAAAAAAAAAAAAAAAAAAAAAAAAAAAAAAAAAAAAAAAAAAAAAAAAAAAAAAAAAAGAAAAATGTCTTGAAACAACTGTAGGACTATTGAATTATAGAGAATTTTTTCTTTATAGTTTGCTGCTTTAAAAAAAGATTTACAATGGAATAATATTTATAATGAAGAAAATATCCATTATTGGAGAAAGTTTGTAGTGGTTATATTTATTTATTTATGTTTTGTGGTACTGGGGATTGAACTCAGGACTTTGCGCTTGTCAGGCAAGTGCTTATTATACTGCGTTATCTGGCCCCAGCTTGTATGATCTTTGTGTGGTAGTGTATATAAATCATTTAGATTTAGCAGGTGTGATTGCTACAGGACCTTAGGTCCTTTCTTTCTCTATCTTACTCAGTTGGGAGTGGAGGAGGGGTAAGTTTTCAGTGCTGAAGACAGAGGACACCTCCTGATATGTTTCTGTGTAGTTCCTTTTTAACAGTACTTTTGAAGTAACTCGAGAAAAAGGGAAATTTGAGTTGAATTGTCATGCTATAGAAAATAATTTTTGTACTTAATGGATAATGATAGGGGAGCTCTTCTGAAAATAGAAAATGTTTGGAAATGAAATTTTCTTCTGTTTAGAATAACTTTCAGTATTAATCTTTAGAAAATACTATTTCTCTTTTGTTTCCAGAAATAGGACATGTATTCCTCTGAGAAACCTTGGACAGCAGATTTTCATTTAATATCTTGTTGGAACAGCATACAGAGACATTTCCAGTCATGAGTAAGTGTGTCTTTCATGTGAGTTACCTCAAGTGCATTTGTAGTGTTGTACTTAAAGAGAAAATGTGTTACTGGACAAATTGGAATTATGTCACTGCTCTTAAGGATTGCATAATCTGATTCTTCCCAACACAGCATGCTTGTTTCTATTTGAACAAAGAGATATTTTTTGACATTTGATTTATTCCAAGAAGTTAGATGTGATGAGGAAATCTGTATAGTTTCTTGGCTGATTTAATTTTGTCATCTAGAAACTTTTTATTGACTAGCCACTGGAGGATGACTCTTTAAAAATACAAATGGGGAATACCACTTTTGGTCATAATTAGGAGAGATTTTATTTTATGAAATGTAATCATAATATGGGTAGCACATATTAATATATCTAAACAAAACAAAAATCTCCCTGGCAGTGCCTTTGGTGGAAGAAGAAACCAACTCAATTTGATTGTTTTTGTTTTCTCATCTGTAAGCAGATGGTATATGTAATATTTTCTGTCCATGTCTGTCACTTCAACCTGAGAACAGAATTTACAGTTTCGTTTTTACTTTGAAAGGGTGAGGAAAATGTAAGATTTTTACCTTAACTGGGATCTAGCGGAAATTTTAAATTTGTGGTTTTGGAAACTTTGGGATGGAGTTTCTATTGTAATATAATGTTAGGGATTTTAAAATTTTAATAATTTTTTTATAGTGATTATATTTACCTTAATATGAATTTGTGCAGTTTTTCTCATCAGTTTAGTGAAGCATTTAGCAAATGAAGATGAAACTCTTGCTATTGTGAAATATTTGAATCTTAGTTACTAAGAAGAATATTGCAAGACATGGATTTGCTTTTGGAGACTTTATAATGATGTGCTTTTTCAGTTGGTGTATGGTGAATGAACAAGTAGAGTTGCAGGTTAGGAAAGAAGCATCTTTCAGTTCATTCATGGAACTGTGTGAAAATGCCTATCTAATGTTAGTTGCCAACTAAGTGAAGATGGCCATGAGTCCGTGAAAGTTTTAACAGGAATAGAAAACATTTTAACATTAAAAATACATTTTTAAAAAGTGAACATTTTATTTTGCTTTCTAACATTTTTAATTTTTAAATCAAAAGATTTCTTTGCTGCATTTTTAATTGGTTCCTTTTAACATCTAGTTTTTTTTTTTATGGCTGCTTATTCTGTGACTTTTGTCTTATTGTTATTTATCTTTTCATGGATTTTTTTTTTATGTGTGTATTTAGAGTTTTTCAGATTAGTGGATTGTTTTGAACCTTTGTCTGTGGTGAATTTATGTTGTAATCGATGTTTTTATCATTTTTTTAAGGTGTATTCTATTAGATTTCATTTATTCTTTCCTTTGTCTTTGTTTCCTTCTCTCTATTCATGATTTTCCCCTGCTGGTCTAGCAGATTTGTAGTTGTCTGCCTTGCTTTGGAGCTCTCGGATCAAAATTTTGTGTGTAAATGAGAGTCTTGGCCCCCATGGTGATCCCAGGGCCATCACAGATTTACTAAGATAGTCAGCCAGCGTTAGGTCAGCAACTTCCTTCCCATAGGTTGTAGCCTCAGCACAGTTAGTAGAGTCCTTTTTCACTCTGTTTCTTACTAGAGAAGGACTGCTATCTTACTGCCTGGATTTTAGCAAAAGCGTGGCTATTGGGCCCACTTAATGTGGAACACTTATTTATAGTTATTCCAAGGGTCAAACTTCCTACTGCTTTGGAGCCCAAAGCGATTTCAACTTGTCTCACATGTTATGTTCCTGTTACATTTCTGATCCATAGAGATGTTTAACACATTTAGGGGCATAAATATGTCATCTTAGTGATTTGTTTTTGTATTTTATCTGTGAAAATATCTGTTTGATCTTTGTGTTTGTTGGGAAGAAGGGAGAGACACAGAGAATGAATAGTACCATTGGGATTTAATTATTGGTACTAGAATAAAGCCCAAGCTCTGGACTTAACATTGAAGATTCTTCTTTACAAGTCAGCTTCTGCTTAGCTCCCTAGTTCTTTGGAAACACCCACCCGCCATCCTATACTCCTGTAACATATCCCTTGTTAGGTGAGCTCCTTGTACTTCGTTGTAGCATTCTGCTTGCATTACTCTGGTACCTGTTATGCAGCATGTTATGGGTTGTGTCTAGGTGTCCCTCCAAAGCATCCTGCAGTCATGGGGTGACTTCTAGAATTTGTGATTAATTCATGATCTAGTGCTGGGATTATGGCTGTGAGTGCTATACCTGTCCAGGGGCACATAGTCTGAATACAATATGGGGAAGAGAAAGAGGCTTGTTAGCTGCCTCAGCTGCTGCTCCTTTCTATGTTCTTTGCTGTTTTCTGCCTCTGTGAAGTACTGCTCTCTGCCATATGTCACTTTGCCTTGGGGCCAGCTGAGTATAGAGTGAAACCCTCACTAATTGTGAGCTAAATAAATCTTTCCTTCCTTAATTTTGGGTATCAGGTATTTTGTCCCAGCAACAAGAGAAAGGTAACTGAGACACAGCATTAGCATCATCTGTTGTTTGTGCTTACCTCTGTCTAGACTGTATGCTTCTTGATGGTAAACACTATTTTATTACTAGTGCTAAACACCTCTCCCAAGGCACTTAGATGCTAAATAAATGTTGTACATCTTTGAGTGTTCTGAATAATGTTCCTAGTATGTGGCAGCTATTCTGTGCATTAATAATTTTGGATGAAAATTTGAGCTGAAATGTGAGAAGAGTGTATGTAGAGAGTAATAGAATAAAAGGAAGAATTATAGGTGGATAGAGCCATATGAAAGAGCTGTTACCAAGTAGTTGATTATTCTTAATTATAGAGGTGGGAAGGGAGATGGTGAGAAAAAACTAGAACAGAGGAAGTCAGGCTTCCGGTCATTTATAGTCCAGGAAGTTTGGATTCCATCTTACAGGGCTGATGACACTGTTAAAAGTTTTCAGTTCTGTAAATGACTTAAGGTTTCGTTTTGGAAAAAAGCTATTCTGACAAGTAATGTTTTTGTGAGTCATAAATTTAAAAGTCTGAGTTACATAGGTAGTATTTGCATTCCTGATTTTGTTCTTTGATTTTAGTTCATTTTAAACTCCCCTTGAATCATATTGAATTACATTTCTTTTTCTTGCCATTTTGATATTTTCTCAAGAAAAAGACATTGTATTTGAGTAGACTACTGTAATGATAGTGTAGGGAATGTTACAGAGGTCTACTTTGTGGCTCATTTTCTAGGGGTTTGTAAGTTTTCCAGAAAGTGGTAATTGGATATTTCTAAAAAATCTTGTTGTTAGAAAAAAATTATGGACGTTTGAAAAAGGTTTTTTAAAAAAGAAGAGGAATACATGCCATCAAAGTTAGAGAGAATTTCCAAACCTAGATTTGGGTGAGAATTATGGGTTAAGTAACATTTTTTTCTTTAGTATTTCCCTAAAGATAAGTGTACATGTGAGTGAATTTATGTGTGCAGGATCCGCCAACCCTTTTCTAGTTGTAGAACATGTAGGCCGTGCTCATTGTGATTTAGTGCTTGGAATTAAAGCATACAACATGGAGGCAGTTGCTTCTGACATCTTGGCCAGGTTGCCATGTGTACTCAGCCACTATAAGAACATAGGGGATCACTGTTTTGACCTGTGCAACACAGTCTTGGGACAGTACCCCAGATGAAGGTCTGGGGAATCTGTTAAATGCCTTGTAATATTTTTCAACTTTTATGCTAGCTGACATATAATCTGTCAAATTCTGAGGTGAAATACTTGTGTATTATCTGATACTATTATACTGAGAATTTCCTTGTGGATTATTAACTTTTATTATCCACAAATATTGTTTTTGATTTTTACTTAGATTTTTTTTTTTTTTTTTTTGTATTTTATGTTTTTCAGTATTTTTTTTTTTTGGCCAGCTCAGTCCTCCCTAGGGCTGGCATGGCATGTGGTGCCGGGAATTGATTCATGGTTCCTGTCCTTGCGCTTGCCTAAGCAGGTGCTTTAGACCACTGAGCTATCTCATCAAACCTAGTGTTTAACATTTATTTGATTTGTCTACTTTATCAAATGATGCCACAAGTGAAATAAAGCTGTTACATTTACTCCAAGTATGGCTATGATTTGAATTATGATTTGAAACAGATATCTTAGATCTTTGGTATTTTGGGGGGGAGGTGGCACTGGGAATTGAACTCAGGACCTTGTACTTGCCAGGCAGGCACTAGTGGATGTTGTAATGAAGGGACATTCTATAAAAGGAAGCATTGTACAAAATGATTATTTTTGTTGAAAATAATTACACACTTGCTCAAAGTAATTAGGAGTCTATTTAGTTTTATTTTTAAAGTTTTAAATTGAACAAAACTTTATTTGCTCTATTATATTTTAATGTCCACTTCAGTATTTTATTTCGCTTTTTAAAGGGAAGTTTTACTTTATAGTTAATGACAGGTCCAAAGAGTCTTTCTGGATGTCAGCTCTCTTTTTTCTGACTCTCAATCAAGGAGTGAATTTATTATATTTGTGTATTTGATCCTTTTCTTTGGCCTATCTGTTGGTTTTGTTTTGCTGTTTGTTTTACTTTTCTTTTTGAAGCAAGATCTCCTTGTGTAGCTCACACTGGCCTTGAGCTTGTGATGTAGCCTAGGCAGGCCTCATATTCTCAGTGATCTTTCTGTTTCAGTCTCCTGAGTGCTGGGATTCCAAGTGTGGACCTATATATTGGAATGAGTTCTTTTTATGAAGGTCACTTCTATATAGCAACCATCTTTCATTCAGTTGAGAAAAAGGATGACATCTGATAATTTAGGTGTAATGTATAGTATTTAGAAGAATAAACACTGGTGTGAACTGGATTGAATTCATGCTGAAGAGTGAAGAGTAACTTGCTGTTTATTAGAACAATAATATTATAAATAATTGAATAGACTACTAAGTCTTTCCTTGATAATTTAAGGATTATTTTTTTGGTCAATAGAAAAATTATGCTGCAAGTAACAGAAGACTTTTCTAAGTAGCCCATTAAGGTATTGTTTTGTGGAATAACTGTGCTTCAGAAATAGGTAGAGCTGGGCATGGTGGCACACACACAATCCCAGCATTCAGGAAGCTGAGGTAGGAGGAGCACCATGAGTTTAAGGTTAGTGTGGACTATACAGAGAGTTCAGGGCCAGCCTGAACTACAAAGCGAGACCCTGTCTCCCTTCCCCTCCCCCCACCATGTCAAGTCAGAAATTAAGTATAAGTTAAAGAAAATTTAAATTGAATTGTATTTTAAATGATGATATGAATGTTATTTAATAAAAGTTTGAAAGAAATCCCTTCGTAAGGTATAACAAGTATCCTTTTTGTATTAAGACTTATTCTATGTTTGAGAAATTTAGAACATACAACATAGGGAACATGAAATTTTAGATGTTAAACATTCTCAAGTTGAATAAGTAATCAATGAATTTTAATGGAGGAAAGGACTGAAAATGTTGGAGACGTGTTTGACAGTTATGAGGGGCATCTGCAGGCAAGGCATAGATAAGAGTAAAACAATGGTATCTGATACACAGTAGCTGTGTATAATCTATCTCAATATGTGTACATTCTTTAATATAGTTCGTTATGTTAATAATAAACATTCAAAGTGGAATATGCTTTGCTTCTAGCTAAAAATCTTTTGCTTTTGGCTGAATTGCTTTTATCTGCTATTTGGTATAGGAAAATACTTTTTTGATATTGTTTGAAATTGTATGTGAACTTAATATATAGTATTGAAATAGTATATCAATTTCATATACTATTTATATTCAATTAAGTCTTTTAAAATATTTTTAGGATGTGGCTTATAGTTTTATGTCTTTTGATATTTTTTCAAACTTACAACAAGAAAAGTACAAGTAGTGTCCCATATTTCTCTCTTTTGCTCAAATTTATTAATTATATTTTTCTCTCCCCCTCCTTTCTTCCTCTTTCCTTGTCACACACAAGAGAGTTGCTTTGTAATTAACATGTTTTATTAATAAATAATAAACTTCATTATTTATTAAAATAAACAGATTTTAGCATAAATACAAGTTATTGTATTAGTATAAGCCTAGTAGAGTTCTAAAATTTTAGTAGTTAAATCTTAAATTTTCACTTCATTTGCCATTTTTCATTATAATGTTGCTTGAAAGCGGTATTGTATATCTATTTTCATAGCCTTAGCATTACATTTTTTCTTCTAGATCTATTCTCTCTATATGTATACATAGCACAAACCATTGTGTACCAGATGACTTCTTCGTAACAATTTTAAGACATTCTGTTCTTAAGGGAACTTTTAGAATTTTAAGTGAGCCTTCCAGTGCAGAGTCCCTACACCAGGGTTACAATGGGCTTTACTACTAGTGCCCCCAGCTTTCTTCATGTGCAGCTGTGAAAACTGGACCAAAATCATATAGAAGCCTTGGGGCTCTAAAATTCATGGTGAAGTCAGTTAGAAAACTTTCAGTTGGATTTTGCTTCAGAGGAGAACACCTGTTGGATCAAAGCAAGGTGTATCCTTAATGAGCTAGAGAAGACAGTTTTCGGGATATTGAAGTCTATCTGGGTTGCCCTTGTTCGCTTTCAGAATTACCTTGTTCCAAGAGCAGGTACATATTTGCTGGTTTATTCTCTTGGCAACCAGAACCGGGGATTGAACTCAGGCCCTTGTGCTTGCCAAGGAAGCGCTTATTCCACTGAGCCATCTCCCCGGCCCCTCTTTTTATAGCTCTTTACTTGAATCTATGTTATTAGAACTGATGTACTGGTTGTGAAAAACTCAATCTCTTTTAAATTAATTTTTCTAAAACTGGATTTCTATATGCAAAGATGGCATATGATTTCCATTATTTCTCACTTATCAAAAGACAGTCAAAAGCACAGTTTTGTAAGTAATTGTGCTATGGTGTGTAAAGAATAAATTTATTCTTGGGATCTAGGGCTTTTATAAATAGTATGGAGGGCCAGCCAAATAGCTCAGTGGATTAAAGCACCTGCAAGCAGGTGCAGGGGCCAGGAGTTCAATCCCCAGACCTGTTATGCTGGCCCCGCCCCTGGGGCACACTAAGTTAGTTGAAACTGGGTGTGGTGGCACGTGCCTATAATCTGAACTCCTGGTCTTGGAAGCCTGTAAACAGGCGGATCACTATGAATCTGATCTAGTATTGAGACCCTGAACACTCTGTAGACCCTTCTCTAAAATTAAAAAAAAAAAGTGCATATATATACATATATATATGTATATATATACACTAATTTATATTTTTATGTATGGATACATATACCAGTCTTTTATTAAACACAAATAGACATTTTCTGCTAAGAGAATTTGAGCCTGTCAGTGTATATGATGAATAACATTGTATAGATACCTTCTCCTTTCTCAGAAGTACGAAGTTGCTATTAAATTTCTGACTTTTCTTCCTTGAAACTAATCTAAAATGGATACTTTGAAAAAAATCTTACTTTTAGCATTAGACAAGTTGATTATAAAGTTTAGGTTAGAAAGCAAGACTAAAGGAAGTATCTTCCCAGCTTTTTTCCTTACCTAATCTCTCACTTCCACATTCAGCATTAAACTATACTTTTTAAAAAATGGAAGTGCAATGATGCTTGTGCCATGATGGTGGTACAGAAGCTGTGAAGATGAAAACTTTTGGTATATGTTATCCCTGATTCATGTTCAAAGATAGTGACAGTGGAGAGCTATCTTTCCCCTCTGAATTTGGAAACTAACTTTCTCTGGCATTACCTAGGCATCCTGGAGTTGCACCAACTTAACGTCCTCTTCTTATGTCTGAAGCATTAAGGTATTAAAATTTCAGCAATAGGTATAAAAGATAGACAGTGATACTCATTAGTATTTGTATTAAGCTGCTGGACATTTCTAGTCACAATTCTTTTTAGGAATATGATCACCAAAAAAATGATCACCTGTTTGAGATTTTCGAAGAATGGAATTTAAATGGAATTTATAGGATGCATTACTACAAATTTTGACACTAGGTGAAGCAGTGGGTTTGAGTTCTTCAATGATTAATCTTTGTTTTTTTTTTTGGTGGAACCGGGATTGAATTCAGGCCCTTGAGCTTGCCAGGCAAGCACTTAATCTACTGAGCCATCTCCCTGGTCCTTGATTAATCTTGTTACGGTCTCCTAAGGAGTGTTTGCTTAATTACAACTAGAAAACATTTGTAAATCATATATACACACACATGTGCACATATTTGTATGCATTTTTTTAATAAGCATGAAAGTACTAGTACTATTTTCCTTAAGTAATAATTTTTGTTGTCTTTCTGTGATATGCAGATACAGGTGATGTGTGAAGTGTTCAGGATTAGGAGAGGAAGAACTAGGTTGTTACTGGCATTGGACGAACATTGCAAGCTTGTGAAAATTACAGTACAGCATAGTTTGAGCTTAATTGTTAACTTGCTTGAATTTGTGGTCTTTGACATTCTGTCTTACGAAAAATATTGGTTTTGGTGGTGGAGGTAACTTGGAAACTATATGAAAATGGACTTCCTTTTTTAAAAAAGTCAACCTCAACTTTGGGAGTTTTGTACTTATATGTACTGTACTTACATGTTTAGGAATTTTACACAGGGTAGGAAAAATATCCCATACTTCCTGGGTACCCAAACTCACTCTGTTTAAAGGACTCTGGTTCCCAAATGATTCAATAGTAGAAATATCTCTCTAGTTAAACAGCAAAGCTGCTTAATAATGTGTGATTTGTATTACAAAAATGGAGTTATTCCATTTCCCCCTAAAATATGATTTAAAAGTTGTTTAGTCATTAGAAAGTCTTACTCTAACTGAAAAGCTGTAGTTTTTCAGCCCAGTGCTGAGATACATTCTGAAAAATACATGTCTATTTCTAGAGCCACAAAGCTTGCCTTCTTATTCTTTTCTTTCTTAGTTTTTCCTTGGGAAAATGTAGTGTGGGTTTGTTGTCAGCAAGTGAAATTCTAATACCTACTTCCTTGTCGACTGGTCCAATTCTATTTTTTGGTAGGCTCAAATTTGCTTAATTTTTATTTTAAAATATTTCTAGAGAATATCATGTCTTTTACTTTTGAATCATTTGAGAGTAGGTTGTATATATCATGCTTCTTTATCCAATTTGTACTTTAGTATGTAGTTGTGAAGAATAAGGACATTCTCTTGTATGAATACAGAGAAATGATACATAGGTTAAATTCACTGGATATATATATTCTTATTTCTGTGTTTTTCCAATAATGTCCTTTACAACATTTTCCTCCTCAAGGAAAGAACCTGACCCAGTGTTATTTATAGTTGTCAAGTTTCTTCCAATCTGGAGCATCTTCTCAGATCTTCTTTATCATTCATCATATTGAAGAGTAGAGACCTGATTTTTCATAGACTATCTATCCCTCAGATGAATGTTCCCTAACAGTTCCTCTGTGATGGTTTTGGAGTATTCTATCAGGAAGCTTGCCTAGAAGTGGAAGGAAAACTGCTTGGTGATCTCTAGATTTTCTTTTTGATTAGATCTTCTTTCTTTAATTGAAATAAGATTTAAAACTTGTATATATCACTTGCCCAATTTATTGTTCTGCTTTACTGCTTTCTGATTTTAGTACAAAGCCTTGAGAAAAATGGCAACAAAATATTTCTGGAATATGAGATACCTTGAAAGGAAACATGTGGTTTTTATTGAGAGATTACTTTTAGCAGAATTTCTGCTGTGAATTATGTTGTCAAAAATCTCAGGATGGGTTTTCCTCTTTTCCGGCTGGAACCTTGGAGGGTGTAGAGGAGAAGAAAAAGAAGGTTCCTGTGCTAGAAACCCTCATGGAAAAGTGAAGGTATTTCGCAGAGCTGAAGATAAAGCACCTGAGAAAGAAGTTTGCCCAGAAGATGCTTCGCAAGGCGAGGAGGAAGCTCATCTATGAAAAAGACAGGCTCTATCATAAGGAGTACAGACAGATATACAGAATGGAGATCCAAATGGCTAGGATAGTGCAAAAAGCTGGCAACTTCTATGTCCCTGCAGAGCCCAAACTGGCATTTGTCATTCAGGTCAGGGGTATCAATGGTGTGAGCCCAAAGGTCCACAAGGTGTTGCAGCTTCTTTGCCTTCACCAAATTTTCAGTGGTTCCTTCGTTAAGCTCAACAAGGCTTTAATTAGCATGCTGAGAATTGTGTATGGGGGACCCAATGCTGAAGTTGGTAAATGAACTAATATACAAGCATGGCCATGGCAAAATCAATAAGAAGTGAATTGCCTTGACAGATAATTCATCCATTGCTCGATCTCTTGGTAAATATGGAATCATCTGCCTGGAGGATCTGGTTCATGAGATCTATACTGCTGGAAAACCGTTCAAAGAGGCAAATAACTTTCTGTGGCCATTCAAGTTAACATCTCCATGAGGCAGAACGAAGAAAAAGACCACCTGTTTTGTGGAAGGTGGAGATGCTGGAAATAGGGAAGACCAGATCAACAGGCTTATTAGAAGGATGAACTAAGGTATCTACCATGGTGTTTTTGTGATTTGGTTAGTCAATAAAGTATCTGCTTCCAAACTGAAAAAAAAAAAAGTCTCAGGATGGGTGCTCTAAGAGCCTGCTTGGCAAGTGCAAGGACCAGGGCTCCATCCCTGATATCACATGTCATGCTGTCTTACCCGCCACCGAAACCAGGCATAGTGGTGCAAGCCTGTAATTCCAGTGCTGAGGAGGCTGAGACAGGAGGATCACTATGAGTCAGAACTGTGCAGTGAGACTCTGTACCAAATAAATAAAAGGTCAAAAAAAAAATCTCAGGATGCTGTTGAACAAAATATGGAGATTAAAAAATATGGCAGTGTTGAATATAATTGTTTTATAATAATAAAATAGTTGCAACTATTAGTATGTAAATAGAGATTGTATCATTGAAGATTAACCTTTCTCTTATCCTCCTGCTGCTTTGTCTTTGTCTTGATAAGTTTTCTTCAGTGAGAAATAGAATAATGGGATCAAGACTCTGATTAGGTTTTAGCAATTTCTAGATCATATTATATTTTAATGTAAAATGTCAGAATATTCACCATCTGTAGGCATAATCTAAAAGTTTAATTATTGCAAGGTATAATAAAAGCTAGAAAATTAACTTGGAAAATTCTGAAAGATAAGTTCAAATTCAGAAAACTTTGAGACATGTAATATTATACTATAATTTATTATAATACCCTGAGTCATGATATTTGAGTCTTTGATTTTAGAGCATTTTATTTAATATTTTTTAAATTTTAGTACAGGGTCTACAGGGTTTCACTGTGTAGATCTGACTTATAGTAATTTGCCTATGTTCAGTCTTCCAAACTCTGGGATTATAGGTGTGCGACACCATACCCAGTCTCAATTGCAATCTCAGCAGGCCTCGGGGGCAGGGCTGGCACAGCATTCTAGGGATTGAACTCTGGCTGCTGCATCTTCCTAAGCAGGCACTTTTGTCCACTGAGATATTGGGCCGACCTATTTTAGAACATTTGAAAGAAAAAAATTATGATTTTTAATAATGATGGTTGTATGTTAGTATAAATAGATATTTGAAGATTCCTCCGTATATTTACTGCTGCTATATTGGTGTTTGAAGATACAGCTGAAAACATGATAGACATATCCCATAGCCTTGTAGAATACTGAGCTAACAGAGAAGACAGATCCTTAGTAAGTAGCATGATATTATTAATACAGAAAGGGAATTTCATGAGTTCCCCGGAGCAAGGAAACCTAACTGTTGGGAGGTCAGGAAGATCACTTGCTAAAATCTTATTCTACCTTGAGAACTGAGCAGATGCAGATAAAGAGGCATAGTGCTCTAAAAAGAGAGAACCTAAAATAACTGGTTTTTGGAGGTTGAGGTTAAGATTAGAAGGGAAGGGAAAAATAGATATTGGTAGAAGCAGGTGGATTAGGGACTATTTGTAAATGTAGATACACAAGTAACTCCCCACTAATGCCTGTATTTGTACTTTGTGTATTCTGTTTTCATCATCTTCCTCCATACCCTTTTGTTTTCATTCTAAAAGGCATAACCATAACATTAAAACAAAATTTTGAAAATGGAGAAAAAGGTCATTGGTAAGTCTGCTTACTTCCATTTTACCTTTCGATATTGTCCAAATATGGTTTTATGTAATCACAGTATATATGGACTTTTACATTTGTATTTCTTTGCATTAATTGTACTTAATTATATTTCTATAATTGTTTTTTAATTAGAATTTATAATTATCACATTAATTAAAGTTGTTATTTGTGCATCATAATTTAAGTATTTCCTTATTTTTCTGGTCACTTAGAATGGTTCATTTAAAAATGTTTATAAAGTGAATATCTAATGAGTTATGGCTTTTCCTTTAAATTAATTCTTCAAGCAAGATTTATAGCATTCATCCTGTACCTTTTGCCTTTTCAGATCACAACTGTTTGTCATTATTCTGGTAATTGATATACAAAGTCAATTTCACTATGACTAACCTATTAGGCTCAAAATGGCGCTACAAAATTGCTTTTAGTTGCATTATGATTTTTTTTCTTCTTTTTTTTGTCTTTTTGAGACAGGGTCTCACTGTGCAGTTCAGGCTGGCCGTAAGCTCATTTTGTAGCTCAGGCTGGTCTCGAACTCACAACAATCCTCCTGCCTCAGCCTCCCGAGTGTTGGGATTACAGGCCTGTACACCATGCCCAGCTGCATTATGATTTTTAGGCAGGATAAATTTAAAAAATTTTGGTAAAATGTACATAGCACACAATTTATTGTCTTAACCATTTTTAAGTGTATAGTACTATTTACATTCATATTGTTGTGTAACCAATCTGCAATTTTTTTTTATAATTTTGCAAGCTATCCATTAAATGCTTCCCATTTCTCCTCCTCATATCCTGTAGTTACTTTTGGTGCTTGGTAAAATTGCAATCAAAAGTCACTATAAGGTTTATAGTGACTCTCCAAGGTTTATCATGCAACTTGTGTTGGAATCTTACTCTTAGAGGCTAGGAGTGTTCCATTGTATGTATGCACTACTGTTTTTCGGTGTTCATCGAACTGTAGACCCTTGGATTGTTTCCACCTTTTGGCTCTTATGAAAAATATTTCTATAAACTTGGGTAGTATGGATACTTTTTCCTTTCTTCCTTGAGACAAAAATACCTGACTCCTATATGTTAAAGGAGGAGTGATTTATTTTGGCTCATACTTTGTAGAAGTTTTAGCTCACAATTGCCTGGTTTCAAGGTAAACGGGAAGCCACAAGAGATGAAGTAGGAAGGATATGCACATCTAGTCATGTCCCCGGTGACCCTCACCTCTTTTCATCAGGCTGTTTATACCTCTCAACATCACTCTCAGCCTTTATAAACCCACTGTGGGCTAAGCCACTGATGAGTATCACACACCCGTGATTCAGTCTTCTAAAAGCCCCTACCTATGAGCCCATGAGGTGTTGGGGGGACATCTAAATTTAAACCGTTACAAATAGACACAAAGAGACTGTGCTTCCAATTCTTTTTGTCTATTTCCAGAAGTAGAACCTTTGGATCATATGGTAGTTCAGTTTTTAATTTTGTGAAAAATTACCACAAGTTTTTCATAGTGGCAGTGACAATTTACATCATACAAGGGTTCCCTTTTCTCCACATCCTTGCCAATGCTTTTTTTTTTTTTTTGCTAGGAATCATTCTAGTGAGATGGCACCCCTTGTTAAACAGGATTGATCACTATGTATATTTTCTTCTGTAACATATCCTTCTACCATACTGTTTCCTTCTAAAATTATTGAAAAGTCATAAAATTTAACTTTGGGTGCTGTGTTTATATCTCCAGAAATTTATTATGAAACATATTTATTGAGACTTTGTGTTTCTTTTGAGATATCAATATTTTGTAATGGTCAGTGGAGAGGTAATGGACAGTTCCTGGAAAAGGCTGAGTAGTGAAAGGTTTTAGAAAGCAGGGGGATGAATGGAGGTTTAAGTACCAGAGATTAATTTTGCCACATGTACTGTTCTGTCAAGGACTCTGCTGGAGGTCTTCTCTTCCTAGGGGAATTAATATATTAAGGTGATTATGGATTTCAAGTTGGGTGAACTACAAAGATCTCTTTGAATGTTACAGGGCATTTTGTGTTTATATATCCAAGCACTTTTATCAAAGTTTATGGATATATCTTTGTTTCTATAGTTACATGTTTCTATGTATGTGAATATTTGATCTTAAGCTCTGTTTTATATTGAATTATTATGCCAACACTCTAAGCATAGATCTAAATGCTTTTTAATGGATTTTAAAAGGAATGGATTTTAAATTTTAATGCATTTTAAAAGGAATACTACTATACTTTGTTTAAATTAGTATGGGCTCAGATTGCTGTGAATACTGTTTTAAATTCTTGATTTTGAAAATATAGTCTCCTTTAAAATTCCTCATCAAAAATTCACTTTTCCTTCTAAGTTTATGTGTTTTTTTGCATGTCTTTGAAAAGTCAAAAGAAAGATCAGTTCAATGCAAAGGGAAACTTCACTTAAAAATTCAAAATGTGTTAACTTGTAAACTGAAAAATAGTTATGGTGTATGGTGTAAGGCCTAATTTAATTCATGCTATTTTTCCAATGCAAGATACATTCTCTGGCCATTTAATACACTTCAGTAATTATCTCCATTTAATTTTGTATTTATTTAGTTAATGTCAAATTCTCTTCTAGAAAATCAGGTTGGTGACCCTATAGTATGGCGGTAGAATGGGACCACTTACATATTAGGTACTTAGAAAATCTTTTATGAATGAACAAAGTTTTATTTTGTTTAAAATACACTTATGATATATAGCCTCTGCATTAAAAAATTGTGGTGTTGTGAAGATAAATTGGGATATTTTTATTTCTCATGTTTATAAAATTTGCTTTGTACATATTTGTGAGTTTCTAATGATCTATAAAGTTGATGGAAAGTTTCTTGTCTGCTTTTTTATAAACAAAATGAATTGCCCTTTGATAAAATCTTTTTAGAGACAAGTTTTCAAAGAACTGCTAATTATATTAATACAGTTATTTTTATTCATAAGCAGTCACTGTCATGTGTGTGAGAGAAGGATAATTTTGTTATTTAGAAACACGTATTCTGTGGCTGTTTCCACATCCAGTGATTTCAGGATGTTTTACTGGCATACCTTTCTTTTTTTCTTAATGAAAGAAAAAACTATGTTGATTAGCTTTTAGCAGTGTTAATTTTGGAATGAATTGCTGCACTTGGCTATAAAAACGTAATTGGTGTTAAGAACACCTAAACACTATTTGGACAGGAAATATTATTGAAAAAAAGTTAAAAAGTTCTGTATTTTACATTCAATGTGATGTACTTTACATTGTTGAGTTTGTAGAGGTTTAGCTTTGACATTCTAGGACAAAATGATTATATCTTTTTGTCTGAAATTAAAGTGGAATGGCACAGAAATGAAATGCATTAATTGATTTATTAAGCTGAAGGGAGAGGCTAGTTGGAAATGGGTCTTTAATATTCACTAATTCTTTATTTGCTGTCATCTTGAATATTTACAGATTTTTTTTTTGTCAAAGGAAGTGAAATGCAGTCTCACATATTTTTCTTTCTCATATCTGTATTTTTTGAAAAAGAAAGTAACAGGGAAAAAAAGTAACAGTAGTGTAATTCTAAAATGTACTTCCAGGAAAGCTAAAAATGTTTCCTAAAAAATAAGTTCAAAAGTCTGAATTATTGCCAAGAATGAGCAGATTCTGTGATCACAGATTACTCATGTGATCAAAAGAATTTATAGACAGAGCACAATGGAAATATCCTTTTCTGTGTTCATTTCATTAAAAAGACATTGATAAATGTTTAGATTTATCCTTACAGTATTGCTGATGAAGTACAAAGTTAGAGGCTTTGACAAATCTACCACGTCATTTATTTGCCATTACAGTGTCATACAGAATAGTTTTACTGCCCCCCCAAATCTCATATGGTCATCATATTCATCCCTTATTCCCTCTCCCTAAGCTCCTGGCAACAGTGCTGACTTTTGTAAAATGTCGTGTAGTTGGAATCAAACAGTATGTTCCCTTCTCAGAGTTACTTCATTTAACAATATACAGTTAAGTTCTCTCCCTGTCTTTTTGTGGCTTGAAAGCTAGTCCGTATCCTTTTTATTGCTGAATAATATTCCATTATGCAACATCTTTGGTTGCTTCTATCATAGATTTCGGCAACTTTAAATCTTCTGAATATTTGTGTGCAGGAATTTTTGTGGATGTAAGTTTTCAGCCCATATGGGTAAATAACAAGGAGACTGCTGGATCATATGACAAGAGAATGATTAGTTTTATAAGAAATTGCCAGTCTTGCAAAGTTGCCACACCATTTTTTATTCTCAGCAAGAAATGAGTCTTAGATGCTGTGTATCTTTGATAGCATTTAGTATCACCATAATTTTGGTTTTGGTTATTTTAATAGTTACATAGAAGCATCTCTTTGATGCTTTCAATGTGCATCTTCTTGTGGGCATATTACATGGAATATCTTTTCATTTTATTTGCCATGCTTTCTATGTTGTTTAGTGAGGTGATGTGGAGTTTTAAAACAATAAGATAAGTTGCTTTTTTAAAGCAACTTAAATAATAGTAGAACAGTAAATAGTGTTCAATGTAGAAAATATAGTAAAAAGAATATAGTAAATATTCCTATGTATTTTCACTATTTGGAGGGAAAAAAATCATTGCTGACATTTTATTGTTTTTCTTGTGTGCCTCTCCCATCTCCATATAAGCCCAACCTGTGTGTGTGTGTGTGTGTGTGTGTGTGTGTGTGTGTGAATATAGAGAAATTGTGATATTTTGTGCTTTTCCAGTTTTCTTATTCATAGGTAGCTTTTCCTGTGTAAATTTTCTTGAGTATTGTTTCTTAACATTGGCCAAAGTTTAGGGCCACTTAGGGGTATTTATAGTATTTGGGATAAGTCCAGCTTGTACCCTAGGACATTGAATTTAGAATCCCTCTGGTAGGCCTAAGTATTTTTTGAAGCTCCCAAGGTGATTTCAGTATGCACTGATGATTGAGAACCACTGATTTAGAATAAAATGCTTTTAGTTGCATCTAGTCTTCCATTATATTTGCTCACTGAAATTTTATTAACTGAACTTGTATTGTTGTATACTTATATTATTTCTGCCAAAGTGGAGATATTTGTTTCTATTAGCAAGTTTTAAAATTATTCTAGGGGATGGGGAGATGGCTCAGTGGAATAAGCACTTCCCTGGCAAGTGCAAGGGCCTGAGTTCAATACCTGGTCCCACCAAAAAAAAAATTCTTCTATTTATACTAAATTATTTTAAAATAATAATTAATGAGCTAAGAGCTGCAAGTGTCACTCAAGGTAAGATCATTGTCCAGGAGGGACACGGCCTATGGCAGAATTTCTTAGCTTATCACTGTTGACTTTTTTGGGCCAGATAATTATTCATTGACTGTAAGAGAGTTGTTTTGTGAATTATAGGCTGTTTAGTGTTCTTGATTCTTACTCACTAGGTATTAGTAATTCCCCTTACCCCTAGATATGATAGCAAAAACTGTCTCTAAACTTTTCCATATGTCCTGGAACTGGGTAACCTTTCCTTTCATTGGCATAGTATAATTATCTACAAACTACATTTTATGAGTAATTTTTGGACACATTGTATATTCTCTGTGGCCAGTACAATAGCAGAGTAGTAAAAGAAGAGACTGTATGGTCCACAAAATAGAAAATATTCTACCTGACTTCACAGAAAGTTTACAGACCTCAGACCTAGTAGTACATGGTAAGTGACTTGTAAAGTTAAAGTTCATTGAGGTAAGTGTTCTGAAAGATTCTGATATATATATGATATACATAGGAGGAAAAGGGAACAACTAATGAATGCCCTGAGAAAATTGAGAAGACTTCTAAGGGGAACACAGAAAGTCATCTTGAAAGACTGAGTAGAGAAACTGGGGGCATTTTTGAAGGCAAACGCCTTGGTATGTATGAAGACAATGTTATAATATTCAGGTGATGAGGGGTATACTCTGTGTTTACTGATACAGCAGAAGTAAGTATTTGCTGGCAAGGAACTTCAGGAAAAATGTCTGCATTGATAGATTGGGACTAAATTATAGGTGAAGGTTAGG
This sequence comes from Ctenomys sociabilis, assembly GCA_004027165.1. Classification (NCBI taxonomy): domain Eukaryota; kingdom Metazoa; phylum Chordata; class Mammalia; order Rodentia; family Ctenomyidae; genus Ctenomys; species Ctenomys sociabilis. The sequence continues at coordinate 63,321 of PVKA01000986.1, forward strand.
GGCTTTGACTGACCTCTGTGCACATGGGAAGATGGGGGACAATGATCAGTTTGTGGTTTAAAAACCTTTTCCAAATGACACCCTTAACATTGCTTTCTCTTGCTGTTTCTTTCATTCTCAGTTGGAAACTAGGTTTATTATTACTGGGCTATCACTCTTAGAATCAATCCTTCCTTCCTTCCTTCCTTCCTTCCTTCCTTCCTTCCTTCCTTCCTTCCTTCCTTCCTTCCTTCCTTCCTTCCTTCCTTGTCTTTTTGAGGCAGGGTCTCACTATGCAGCTCAGGCTGGCCTTGAGCTCATTTGTAGTCCAAGCTGGTCTGGAACTCACATGAATGCATCACCATATTCTGTTTCACACTTAAGATGTTTAATAAACCTTTCCTTCCTTACTCACTGTGCTAGTGAATTTTTAACAAGTACCATAGCTGCTGCAGTATGTGTGTGTGTGTGTATGTGTGTGTGTGTATGAGGGGGATGCTCTGATTTGTAATGTTTACTAATTCCCTGGTAGACAAATATCTACTGTGGCCATTTCAAGCCACCAGTAGTTAAAAAAAAAAAAAAAAAAAGCTTGTAAATTTCTCAACATTAGAAAAAACTGGCTCCTGTCCACTGTTGCATGTCAGCTCTACTAATTCACTGTGTGTACCTCTCAAAACAGTTTTGTAAAATGAGGACACCTGATGCCTTATGTTTCTAGATGGACATAACAGGTTTTCATTATAGAGAGTGATATTTTGGTATGTTTATAAATATTGCTTTGATATGTTTATAAATACTGACTTTAAAGTGAAACTGTTATAGCACTCTTCTAAGTTAGAAATAGAAGGGAATTTTTCTAACTAAAGAGAAAATCCATAAAAGACTTAGCAAGCAAAATATTACACTGGATGATATTGAAATAAGCTATTAAAAAATTAGAAACTTACTCCTTTTACAACTTATATTTAAACTTGGATTGGTGGTCCTAGTCAAGAATAAAATAGTTAAACAGATTAGAGGCAAAAGAATTAGAAAGAGGAAGTTAATTGTTCCATAATTATTGATTCTATAATGATTTATGTAGAGAAAACAAAATAATGTATCAATACATTATTAAAAATAAAGTTAACCATATTGTTACATTTAAAACTGTTATACAGAAGTCATTACCATAATGACATAGCCAAGCAAGCAGTTAAGGAAACTTCATCAGAAATTGTATCAAAAAATATATATATAAACAAATCTAATGGAATGTATTTAGAAATTCTGAAAGAAAAACATAAAACTTTGAAGAGAAATATAAAGAAAACCTGAGAGTGGAGAAATATGCCGTTTTTAGAAAGGAGGATTTTGTATCATAGAAGTAGTCCCTCATGGTTGATCTATATGGACCAGTGAAGTTCACATCATAATATCAGCAAGGCTTTCTATAGGATACATTGGATGATTCTAAATTATATCAGAAGGGATGGAAAGATAGAGGGTGAAAATATAATAGGACACTTCTGAATAGTATCAGAAAGGAAAGATGTTTTTGTATCAGCTTTACTATTCAGTTATAGTCAAACTGGCCAAGGGAATGTAATGTATATAACGTATTTCAGAATACAAATGTAATAGAACTTGCCTTATACTATTTATCTAATTCTTTCAGATTACCATTTTGTGTGATGTATACATAAGTACTTCTACATGTATATCCTTTGTAAATAAACATATGTATCTGTAAAGAGTCAAAATTCAACTTTTTTTTTTTTTTGAGAGAGGCTGAGATAGGATCTCTTTATGTATGCCATACTGGCCTTGAATTTGTAGCAGTCCTCCTGCCTCAGTCTGCTGAGTGCTGGGATTATAGGAATGTGCTTAAAAAAAAGGAATGTGCTGCCATGCCCAGCTCAGAATTTTAACTTTTATTTTGAAGTAATTTTCAACTTAGGAAAATGTTCCAAGAATAGACACTTCTCTTATACTTTCAAACCCAGATTACCCACATAATTACATTATTTTAATATGATTTACTATTCATAAAAACGTTATTCATTGTTTTTCTTTTCTGAACATTTAAGCTATATATCCTAAAAGTGAGACCATTTTGTTATGTAACTATGGCACAGTCAACAATGATAATTTATAGCTTGTGTTCACTTTTCACCAGTTGTCCTCCAAAGTCCTGTGTTTTCTTTTGTCCCTTTTTTACCCCTGTCTAATCTGGGGTCCATATAGTTATTCTGGCCCTTGTTCTCCTGTAATCTGTGGTTTTCCCTCAGTCTCTTTGCCTTTAAGGGTCGTGACATTTCACATAGTACTGTGCAAGTCATGCTTTAGGCTGGAGTATTGCAAGTTTGAGTGCAGTCTGGTCACTTAATGGCTTAGAGAGACCTGTCTCAAAATAAAGAACAAAAGAAGGGAAGATAGGGGAAAGAAGAGCTGGAAATGTAGCTGAGTGTGAAGGCCCAGTGTTTACTCCTTCGTGTGTGTGTGTGTGTGTGTGTGTGTGTGTGTGTAGCTCAGTTTGTGTGTGCACCTTAGTGTTTTTTTTCCTGTTTTTTTTGGAAGGGTCTACAGGATGTTCAGGGTCTCACTACTAGATTGGACTCATAGTCATCTGCCTGTTTACAGCCTCTCAAGAGCTGGGATTACACGTGTGCACCACCATGCCCAGTCTCAATTACTTTCTCCGTGTACCCTGGGTGTGGGGTCAGCATGGCAGGCCCAGGGATGGAACCCTGGGTCCCTGCACCTGCTTGCAGGTGATTTAATCTGTTGAGCTATTTGGCTGGTCCTCGTGTATGCGGCTTAGTTGTATGGGGTAAAATAATTTTACTAATACTTTGTATGTTAGAAGAATGAGAGGAAAAAAATGAGAGAAGAAAGAAACAAACAAATTGAAAGAAACAAACTGTTGCTTAGTGGAAATTAGGGTTTGATAGCAGTGAAGCAGTGTGTTCAGAGTGATTGCTATGTGGTTTTTCTTTCCAAAGCCAGTATTAATACCAGCGACACAGGTATGATATAGTATAATTGAAATTTACAGAGAATGAATTTAGATATCCCTTCTTCACTGACCAGATGTAGAGGATAGGGTTGATTGAGGAACTGTGTTCTGCATACTTATTATCTTCTTTGCATGGAAAGAGCTCAAAGAACACTACTAGAGAGCAAAGCCAACAGAAGGCTAGCTTTCAGGACAGAGGTAGAGTCCTTGCTTAGGAGGCCCAAAGCCCTGGATTTGAGCCTCACTCTCTTAACCCCCAAAAGAAAGTTACCTTTCAAAAACAGTACCTTTAATTTTTTTTTTTCCCCAGAAGAGAGAAGTGATTTCCTAGGAGCTGGAAAAATGAGAAAAAGATAAAGATAGTAGATATTTAATATCTGTTATAATTTCTAAAGCTGGGTATAATGGCACCAACCTATAATTCTAGGACTCAGGAGGCTGAGGCTGAAGGATCTCTTGAGTTGGAGATCAGTCTGGACTATGAAGTGAATTCAGGGTCAGCCTGGATGACAAAGTAAAGACCCTGTCTCAAAAAAAGCAAAAACCAACAAGTTCTGAACTGCTTTAGGAAATGGGGTGAAACCTAAAAAAGGTGTTGAATTAAGGTGTTGGATGTATTTGTCTGTATCCAGTCTTCAAAGGCATTTGTTAAAGATCACAGTTTTGTTTCAAGGTTTGAAATTTGGTTTTTGACCTATCTAAACTCTTTAATGTGCAGGTAGAAAGCTGTCAATTAAAGATAATAAGTAGTTGGGCTCTTGGCCTGACTTGTCCTTCTTTTACAAGTATTTTCTTGGCATCATGGGTTTGTTTGCAGCACTGATCTCTTAAATTAACACCCATATGGTGAATACATTATGAGTGGATATATATGCACATATAACACCTCTTCTCTAAAGAGCTGAAAACTTCACCCTGAATTTTAGAACATAGAGGCATCTTGGTGATAGAGAAAGCATAACATTATTTTGTCTTTTTTATAAATAAATATTTATTTATTTTATGTCAGAATAAGATTCTTTAAGGAGAACAAATGCTGTTTAGTGTTTTTTTTTTTTTTTTTTTTTTTGCTAGACACTGAGATTATTTCCAGTTTGATAGTTTTGGCACTTTTGTTAGCATATGGTTATTGTAACCAAGGTTTACATATTTTCTGTAAAGCTGGTACATATACATAATAGACCTTAAGTTCTTCTTTTTTTTTTTTTTTTTGTATTTTTAGGCAAGGGTCTACAGGGTGTTCAGAGTTTCACTACTAGGTCATACTTGTAGTGATCCGCCTGTTTATAGCCTCTCAGGAGCTGGGATTACAGGAGCATGCCACTATTTTATGTTTAACCTTGGTTGATTTCTGTACCTCAGTTGTCCAATTGAGAAATGGGAAAACAACAAATAAGACTTGTCTAAAGGCAAAGGAAATGCCTGCCTGCCTGCCTGCCTGCCTCTCTCCCTCCCTTCTTCCCTCCCTCTCTCCTTCCCTTCCTCCCTCCCTCTTTCCTTCCCTCCCTCCCCTTTTCTTTCTTGTATTTTGTGCAGGGTCTCACTACACAGCTTGGAATCATAGTGATCCTCCTGTTTTTAAACATCCCAGCACTGGGATTACAGGCATGTGCCACCTTTCCTGGACTCAGTTGCCAGCTCAGTGCGCCTGGGAATGAGGCTGGCCAGCATGTGGTTCCAGGTCCCTGTGCTTGCCTAAGAAGGCGCTTAGTCTACTGAGCTGTATCATCAGCCCTAGGAACTGCCTTTAATTTGTTCTGGGATCCATTATGTTTTGATATTTTAAAAATGTAAAAGTAATAAGTAGGAATGAAAGAAAAATAGGAAAGTTGGTGACTCTGTAAAGGGGAATAAATTCTTGCTGGAGAATGACTTTAATAAACATAACATTTAATTAAGTTAACCTGAGTACCACTTTTGTTTAGTTAACTGTAGGTTTCCTTTGAGAAGGCTGATAGGTGATATATATAGAACATGCAATGAAGGTATTAAATGTCGAATTGTTTTAAGTCTACTGTAAAAACCATATGAAAAGCAGTGGTTATATTTTTTCATAATTTGCTGGTCCATTCCTTTTTAAAACACCAATAGTTGTACACAGACTACTTTTTGAATTTTTAGTATGTCTGTGGACGTACCACCTGTTCGTGTCCCAAGATGTCAAGGGGCGTATGTGAGGAGGAGGACAAGGAATTTATAGGTTGTTTTTGAGGCACCATATCTTTATGCAAATTTGAGAGCTCGGAGTTAGCAAGATAGATTTTTATTTTTACCCACATTTTCTGTTTCCAATATGAGGTTTTTGAGAAAGTGGAAAAAAGTATTAAGGCTTTTGACAGTGCAGGGTATTTCGGTTTCTATTTAAAAATTTGCACGTAGCATCTGTGAGCCCCTATATGAGAATTTATAGCATAGCACTTCGTTCTTTTCTGTTGTAGCTTTTGTAAGACAGTGTTTTTAATGTGCTCAATAATTTACAGAAGATTACTCATGTTTTGTTTTATTAGCAGTTAATGTTCTGCAAAGTAATATTTTGGACTTTGAGGATGAGTTTTTCAAATGTGCTGAAATGACTTTGAATCCATCATTTCAAGAAGATAGAGGCTGTCATTTTGTTGCTGCTTGTTAACTGCTTCTGAGCCTTCATGGATAGCTAAGCAAAGCATTCACTTCTCTGAAGTTGAACTGTGTTCGTGCCTGAGCCTTCAGAAAGCTGAAGTGTGGTAAGCCTTGTAGCCTGGATGATGAAACCTGTTGGAGCTCTGTGGGAACAGCTGGAGTCTTTGGTTTGTTAACTAGCAATGATTCAAGTCTTGCAGATTGTAAAGGAGCTGGTGACACCCTCAAGGCAAAGAGCAGCCACAGCAAAGGAAGGTAGGAAGGACTTCAGGAGAAGCAACAATCTGAGCACTTGAAGGCACTAGAGATTTGGATAATTATTGACCTAAGGAACAGCTACAAAAAAGGAATTTTGAGATTTCACATATGCTTTCATATTTTTGATTTATTATAGTATCTGCAAATAAATTCCTATTTTTAAACCAAAAATTAGAAGGTTATTATTTTATTGAAAGGTACAGAGGGTAAGGGGTGGTTGTGGCATGGCTGCTGCAACAGTATTTTTTATATTGCAAATATCTTCTTGTATTATATATTTTGGTGGTAATGGAGTAATATCTAGAATGTTCTTTTAATTTTACTACAGATACCCATGGCAGAAACAAGAAGGGAATAAGCTAGGATTCTCAGGGCAGAATAACTAAATGGTCATTATTTGTGTGCCTAACTGATAAAATAATAGTAATAAGAATTTAGCCAGTGAGTACTAGACTTTTTGGCCTTTTATTTTGGTGAATAATTACTTTCTTTTCCTTATGATTGTATGCCTAATCAATGCTGTTTTCATTAAAATAATTCTGTATCAGTAGCATGTGTCTAGGATATGCTAAAATACATAGTCTCGATATGTCTTTGAAGGAATCCTGGCATATTTTGCTTTTTAAACATTTGAAACAGTCTCTAAAATGATGATTGGGAATTGTGGTTGAAGAAACACAGGCCATCAGCTGACGTGATAATACTGGCAATTTTACTGATGTAATCTGTGGTTTAAAATCAGCCTATTGATAAATTTATGTATCAGTTTTATATGTAAACATGTAACCCTTAGTATGTAAATGTTCTGCATTAAAGCAGTCTGTCTTTATAAAATATGAATCCTGGAAGTATGTCTCAGATGTTATAAAATGTAGTTTCAGTTTTTAACATGACTTAATCAGTATTTTATTTTATTTTTTGTTTTTGGCACAGAGGACTGAACCCAGGGCTTCTAGCTTGCTAGGCAGGCATTCTACCACTGAGCCAAATCCCCAGCTCCTTAATCACTATTTTAAAGTAAAGCTTACAAAAGTCCTTTCATTATATGTAAAGTGATTTATGATGATGGTTTGAAATAACTGTAATAAATGGTGTAGTCAATCATAAATAGAATATTAGAAGTAAAAGAAGCCTTAGAAACCTTGCTTAATCCTTTCATGTTGTGGAAAACACACTATTTAAATGATCGAACAAAAATATATCTCAAAAAGCAGAGAAACTCATTGCTTACCTTTGAAAATGTGATTATTCAGGATACTTTACAGTTATTTACCTCCTGTTCTTTTTACTTTATTTCTCTTTTTTTCTGAAGCAGACTACATTTTTCTTCCTGACTCAGAATAGAACAAATGTAAATAAGTATTTTATAAAAAGCTTGCTACTTTATTATTTCAGGGGAATAGAAGTTACTTTATCCCAAACTCTCAAAATGTCAGATTTGGATAGTTTGACCTTTAAGGAGTCTGAATATTTTTATGGTAATGTTTCTTTTAGTTCTTAAATTTTCAGACACAAATGGGTTATTTGGAATTAGCTGAGGTTATTTGGAATGTGCGCAGGGAAAAGAGCAATATTTTTATTGTCTTCATGTGTGTCTGTGAGTATATCTCATGGGACAGGAAACACTAAATAAGGGTGGGAAAATTGCTACCAGATTAAGGTGTATATTAAAGTAGTAGAATAGCTTTTTTTCACCAATTGTTTTTTTCTAATTTCTTCACAGTTTTCTGTGACTGAAAAACAAGTCTGTATAAACGTTTTCTCTTAAAATGTTTCTTTCAAATCTTTTTATAGTGTTCATTTAGTTAACATATTTACATTTTATCCTTTTATAAAATATTATTATATTTTACTAGTTTTAGTAACTATGGAGCTGAGGAGAAAGCTCAGTAGAAGGGCCTGAGTTCAGTCCCTGGTTCCACCAAAAAAAAAAAAAAAAAACCAAAAACAAAAAACTGTACCCTTAAAAAAGGAAAACATATGAATATATTGATCTGTAATAAGAATTTTAAACTTATGCCTTTTTTTATATGTATTTAGTACAAGATCTCACTATGTAGATCAGATTCGTAGTGATCATCCTGTTTTCAGCCTCCTAAGCATTGGGATTAGAGGTGCCGGCCACCATGCCTGATCTCAATGGCCTCAGTGTGCCCCAGGGACAGGGCTGGCACGGCCCACCTGGGATTAAACCCATTCTGAGCTATCTGGCCAGCCCTTAAACTCATTTCTTTCACATTATGGATTTTGATGGCTGTAGACAGAATGTGTGTGTGTGTATGGTTTTTAATGTATTCGATACAGGGCCTCACTATGCACCTCGGACTCATAGTGATCTTCCTGTTTTCAGCTTACCCAGCACTTTGGGATACAGGCATATGCCAATACTCAGCCCACTCTGGAGGTGGGACCAGTGCCACCTGTGGTGCCTGGGATGGAACCCCGTCCCTGCATTTGCCTTAGCAGGCACTTAGTCCACTGAGCTATCATCTTGCTGGCCCTCAAATATTATATTAATGTTAGTATATACTGTGGTGGCAAATCTATGGCACACATGGTTTTGCGAGTTGTTATTGAAAGCTCTAAAAGTTTGCCATCAGTTTGATTTATGAGGGAGAAAAATTGATTTGTGAAAGCGAAATTATCCTAGAATATCAAATTTGGGGATGAAATAATTATGATAAATGGTTTGAGTTGTTAATGTTCTTTGGCCAAAAATACTGAACAAATCATTGGATTTCTTATGCATAGATAATGAAGATCTGTTACAGTAAATGCATGCTTTCTTAACAGAAGAGTGATGTGGGTGGATGATGTTAGTGATGGTGATATGACTTTGACATTGGCTGTGGTGGATTGCCTGCTGTTGGTCAGCTTACTCCATCCAGCTGACCTAAACTAATGTGCTGGTTGTGGGAGGTCCACCTGAGGATTGTTGCCAGCAGCATAAGAGGCAGAACTGGAGAAGGGATGAGGCTGGTGGAAGCTATTGAGTGCTGTCAGATGCTGTTATGAGCTACTGGTTCTCTTGGGCTACTCTGCTGAGAGACCTAGTCTTGCTGGCTTTCTGGTGAACATGGGTGTTCTCATCTAAGGAGGAGAGGGAACTCATTAGGACCTCATTGTTGCTGAGAGTGGCTACCACTTACTTTGGGGGAGCTCTGGTCCTCATCTTGAGCATTGCTTCCTGGCTCTAGAAGGGAAGATAATGTATAGCTCAGCTGCCTGGAGAAGCTTGTTGCATTAGCTTTCCAGATGGGAACTCAAGTTTTCCTTATCAGAGGAGCTTGGGATGTCACTGTTGCCTGAAGATGATTGTGATACTTTTCAGGGAAGCTCTGGTGCATATCTTGAATGTCGCTTTCTGGCTCCAGTTCATATCCTTCAACCTGCTAGCACAGATCCTTCATCCCACTGGCATATACTTTTCAGATTTCACTACAGACTTTTGGGCCTTCCCAGAGCAGATTCATGAAATAGGCCTGCATGAGATGTTGTAGACTGTATGGCTGTAGGCCTCTAGGTAGGCTAGTGGGAAGCACTGTTATGAGCTCTAGGTTTTCAGCTGGACTCATGCAGAATATTAGGATCCAGACCTTCAGCTGGATTATTTGGTCTTTACCGTATGAACAGATTTCCTGCATTCTTTATATGTGATTCTTTGGGTGATTCATTATAAAATTATCTGTAAAAAATGTGTTCTGTATTGTATTGTGTATGACATTGGCCATGTGAACTACAGTTTCTGTGACAAGAAAATATTACAAGAATCAACTGATACAGACACAGGGGATGTAGACCTCCTTGATTCATATGACAAAACAGTAATATGAGCAGTACATATTGACTAGTTAATATATTGCAAAATGGCCAGCCAACCAAATGCAGCAATCCAATGTTAGAGCTAGGTCAGAAAATATAGTGAGAGTCTTCACAAGGGTGAAAGGTATTGGAGAGACTGCCAGCACAGCTATTCCATGTTGGAAATTATAACATGATATGCTATAAAATACTGTGAAATACACAGAAGATGATATGAAAGTAAAATGTTCTACATACACCAGTAGGCATATTCAAAAAATGTATTCATTATGACACTTTAGTAACTGAACTGAAAGCAAAGGTCTGTTATATTTATCACAGATTTCTCATGGTGATTACAGGCATGTAAAAGACTTAAGGAAAAGCAGTGGGTCAAAATATGGCATAAAAATGTATACTCTTATAGATACGATAACTTACTATGCCTTCAGTTTAGGTATTTATTCTGGAACTCAGCCATCAGGTCCTTATTTCTGTGGCAATAAAGCAAATGATGCTGTGAACAAATTTATTGCTTCCATCTCCCAAACTAATTAGAATGTGACATTCAACAGTTGGTTTACTGGTTTCCAGTTGATGCTATATTTGCTCACAGAGTGTAAGATGACCAGCATAGGAACTTTATGCAGAAACAAAGCAGAAGTTCCAAATGAAGTGGTTCAATTTCAAAGCAAAGAAATATATAGTACATAAAGTAAAATGTTCTACATACACTAGTAGGCATTGGATTTTAGGAAGATATAATATTGGCCTCTTAAATGATAAAAACAAACTGGTGCTGCTAATGTTAACATTTTACTATAATGGAAGTATTGATAGGGAACCTGTACAAAATGGAAGCCTGAGCCTTTCTACACCAAAACTGAAGGTGGACTAGATGTTGTTGCTTAGTTATGTAGCAACTATCATGTCCCTTCAAACACAAAGCTTTGGTTAGTGGTTGTGTTTTACTTGATCCTAAACATGTGGCATAGTTCAATAGTTTACAAAGTATAAGCAATTGCAAAATATCACGGAGAAATTTTCTGAGAGTATTGGAACTGGAGCTCATAAAAGACCATTTAGAGGGGACTAGTGAGATGGCTCAGTAGAATAAGTGCTTGCCTGGCAAGTACAAGCACCTGAGTTCAATCCCCGGTTCTGGCAAAAAAAAAAAAGGAGACAATTTAGAGTAGAGGAAAACCAAAAAATTTCTATCCAGAGAACTTTGCCAAAAAATTGTGCAGCACACAGGTTAACAAGCATCACAAACGCCTACTGTGACTGCAGGAAAACAGAAGACATGTCAACTGTGCTCTACAAGAAAGTACAAGAAAACAAAACACATGTGCTACCAATTACGTGACAGTTGTGTATGGAACATGCAGTTGTCGTGTGTGAAGACTGCTGGGTGTGGCAGTTGAAGCAAATCTTATTTCTGTGGTAGGCTTTTGTTTGTTTTTACATTATAATTGACACAGGCTTTTATTTTTGATGTTATCTTTTAGATTTTTATAAGCAGTTAAACAGCTGATGTGAAAATGTTGATGTCTATTCTAAGCATTCATTACATATTTGGCATTTTATCGACATCTTATTTCTCCACTAAGTGTTATATAATAGAGGGCTCCTGACAAAACAGGAAGGGAAGTGACAAGACTGCACATAAGAAAGGAAAGCTGAGCACATTTTATCAGTGTAAGTGAAGCGTGCATAGAGCATGCAGTTGTGTGTAAAGATTGCCTTGGGTATGACATTTGAGCAAAGCATATTTTCGTTGTAGACTTCCATTGGCATTTTTAGTTCAGTTCATGTAGAAATGTGTTTCTGTTATCTTTATTAAAGTTATTCTTAGATAAGAGCTTTTTGTAAGCAAGTAAATAGCTGATGTGAAAATTTGTTTATCTAAATGTACACTACATAGTAAGATTTAATACTTTATTTTTATTGACATTTTATGTTCCTGTTAACTACACACTATATAATATACTAAGAATTTCTGACAAAAGAGTAAGAACACTGAGATGTGAGGTATGTCATACCAAAAGACCAGGAAAACAGATGTCTGTCAGTGTAAATGATGCGTGAGTGTTGGGTGTAAATGGAATATGCTGCTGTCATGTATGTAGACTGCCTTAGTTGTAAACTTGAAGTAAAGTTTGTATTTTTGAAGTGCTGTTTGCATTTTTGTTGTAGTTCATATGAAAATTTATTTTTGATTTTCTTTTTTAGACTTTGTACACCAAAACCTAGTTGTTATTGAAAATTTTGATTTTTTTGGTAAACACAATAAATATTAAAAATTAAATATTTTTGTGATTTATTTTCATGTTATTGCTTAATATAAAAATCATAAAATTGAAGTGAACAATTCATCAAGAGAAATATTTTAAAGCATAAATGTGGGTCTTGGAGACCCATGTTTCTGCATCTTGGTGACAAAATGAATCTTACGTTCTGGGGACACCTAAAGGTATGTATCACTTAGCATTATCTTGCAACAGGAGGAAGTTGTGGAATTAACAAATGAATGAATTTATTTGCTTAAGGTAGTCTTTTCTAACAGGTGTTTGTGCAGGTGGAATAGAAGAGGCTGATGCATTCATGTGTTTTAACATGATAGGGATGATTGTTAATATGCTAAATGGAGAACAAGCTGTCGCAGTTTTCCTGTTCAGTGTCTGTGTTAGCCTGGTCTCTAGAGCCAAGTACAGTAGATTGAGAAGGTAGAATATTTACAGTGGAGCAGCCTGAGAAGGAAAACCACATAATCTCTTCCAGTGTATTACATGAGGCATATATGTGGTGATGATAGCTGTGTGTTTCTAAGGAGCCTCACGTTTACTTGGATACAAATATTTTGAAAATAATACCTGTTTCTCTAGCCTGTTACTTTTTTTTTTCTGTGGAACCAGGGATTGAACTCAGGCCCTTGTGCTTGCCAGGCAAGTGTTTATCCTACTGAGCTATCTCCCTGGCCCCCTCTAGCCTGTTAAACAGATGTATGCTAAGTGTGATTGAGCTTAGGATTTTATTTGTATTTTTGATAAGTTGGGAACCAAATAACCAGATTTATTAAGGTTGTTCCTAGTTGAGAGCTGATTTTGAATGTAGCTCTGAATGTTTCTCCTGCCAATGGAGCATGTAAACCTTGGTGTCTGTCCTGACTTTTTCATTCCTACTTTTTTTTTTTTTTTTTTTGTCTTTTTTGAGACAGGGTCTCACTGTGCAGTTCAGGCTGGCCTTAAGCTCACTTTGTAGCTCAGGCTGGTCTCGAACTCACAACAATCCTCCTGCCTCAGCCTCCCTAGTGCTGGGATTACAGGCATGCGCCACCACGCCCGGCTTTTCATTCCTACTTTTATTCCTTCTAATTTTTGTAGTAACCTCTTTCATTGTATCTAATACATGTGTGTTGAACACACAACACATCTTAGATGCAAGCGTTCCTAGGAATGGAATGCAAGTGCTTGGAGATAAAAGCAGTTAAAATAATGTAATAGCTGTTTTATGAAACAGGGTGTCCTAGGGATCTCAGGCATAACACTTAAATGATCTTAGCTTGATAATGAGGAGAGTGAAGGAGTCAAAACTCTAATGAGCAGTGATGTCAGTTGAGCTGAATTTGAAGGAATGCATAGTTTAGCTGGCACAGGAAGTGAAAGGGGGAATGAGCATGGAGAGGAGAAGAGGACAGAGGAGGTGATGATGATCTGCATCCCAAGCAAAACTGGTATCATAGATTTAAAGTTGTCATGTTAAAGAGGTGTTAGGGATGGTAAGAAAGTGCGTGAAAGCTGGGGAAATAGTGGTGGAAGTGGGATTGGAGGAGAATTCGAATGCACACATGATGAGACCCTGTAAGGGAGTTTGGAAATACTCCTATGATGACAGTAGGAGGAGATAGAAACAGAGTAGTTATTTGACCCAGTGCCTGATCCTTTCATTAATGCCTGAAATATTTTCTGAATCAGTTTGCCATGAAATTTAGATTCTGGATGTAACCTGTAGTTCTAGTTGTAACTCTAGATCTCTCCTTGAACTCTTTGCCAGCTACCTTGGAATGCTTGTTATTCCCACACTTGCTGCCCCATCTGTATGGCAGTTCTCTTTCCCCTTCTTACCAATTGGGATTATTTATCAGATCAACTTTCAGAGCTCAGGACAGAATTAATCTTTCCTTTTGTTGTATATATGTGATGAGTATACTTAGTAAGTTGACAGACAAATATTAAATACATGCTAAATACATGTTTTGCTTACTGAACATTTTTATTTTGTTCCGATTGTCATACCAGGATCTGAGATAAGTGAAGTTTCATCACTAATAACGTGAACAGAGGGAAAAGGACCCCTTTGACAATTTTGTAATAGCCAGACACAATAATTTTCAGTTTAAAAAGTATTCCTATTTTGCTTCATATGGTTATTATTTAACTTTGAGAAACTAAAGTCAGGTTAGATTAATATACTTTAAGTATAGGGTGATCATTCTTTATGATTTATAAAGAATTTTTTCTTGGTCATACAAGCTACCATGATAAGAATTTTTTTAATGATAATTTGAGAAATAGCTGGATACAGCAGACCCTATTCATTGCTCATGCATTATCCATCTCTTTTATTTTTTATTTTTATTTTTATTTTTTTAAGATACCTTGACAAGATGGATTTGATAAATTAATACATTGCAAACTGTTTTCATAATGTTTTGGTATCATAGAAGGTGGATACATGGTATTATACTTACATTATTATACTGTATGTCTCTTATCAGAAAGTTTTCTCTCCTATCCATTCTCTTTTAAATATTTACTACAATTAAGAGAGTGTAGCTGTTTGCGTATCTTATGTTTTATACCTGAATTACATCAAAGATTCAATAATTAATACCTTGTTATTTTCCTAGTGGTTGTCCATAGTACTAGAAGCCGACATAATATCCTGTCCAACCACCATTAGTGCAAATCCTCTCATAGAATTATGTAGAAGCACAGTGTTATCTATCCCAACTGTACTGTCCATACACACACATCATGATTATTCCTTTCTATACCCCTTCCTTTGTCTATACCTGTCAAAGATGGGCACTCCATTGTCATTCAACTAACTTAGGTGCTTGAACTCGACAACACAATCCAACACAGTCCAGCATTCCACAACAATAGTGAGTTATCTGAAGAAGTCATCTACCGTAGCCATTTACAGCTCAACTTATTATTATGGCCCTGCGATGTATACTTCATTTTTATACTTTTCTGCTGGATGTTTAAGACCTAGATAGAGCAAGACCTATATACCAACACATGTACTTTATGTTTCTTATGAGGTCAGTGAAGTCCCCTCAGGGTTTATCTTGTAGTCCTGTACCTTATTCTGTAGATCCTTTGTGTCATCCATGTGGATGAGTCACGGCCAATGCTTGACAAGTTTGCTCTCTGTGAGAGCCTGAGAGAACGTTTTCTCTCCTATCCATTCTCTTTTAAATCTTTACTACAATAACTTGATTTTTACTTGGGGTGATCTTGTGCTCAATTAAAATACACACCAACAAACTACTCTTAAACTGTTGACAAGTGCTCACTGAAGACTTTTGGGAAAGTTTTGCCTTCTGAGTTAGTTTTCACCTTTTCTTCCTTCTTTCTACCTTGATGTGAATGCAATTCCCAGAGAATGTAACTAACAAAAAGAACACAGAGGGAGGAAAAAATATAGGAGATCTAGTCTTTTGTGACACCAGTACCACTAAGGAACATATGTCCACACCTTGACTTCTAGACTTTCTGGGTTATTTTCAGTCAAAGCTATCCTCAGTAGTGTGTTAAGAATAAGCCTAGGAAAACAGTGTCATTTAAATACAAAGTCTTTTCTTGTACAACATAAATATAGCTACAAAGTGCTTTGTTCCATGCTTTGATTGGGCACCTTTCTAGATTTTCTTCGATACTGAGAGGTTAACCACAGAGTTATATCCCTACGTCCTTTTAAATTTTGAGACAAGTCTTGCTAAATTGCCCAGTGGGCCTTGAATTTGTCATTGCTCTTGACAGTTTCAATAATTAATACATTGGATTTTGTTTTCTTACTGGATATTTGTTGTACAAGATGCAGACATAATATTCTATTTACAAACACTATTATGAACAGATCCCTCTATTCATTGAATTAAGAGAATGTAGCTATATATCTATCTTAAAAATTTTGAATCTACAGATTCAAAATGGTCATTCAATTGTATCCCCTTTTTTGTTTAGTTTAGGTGTATGAATTCAGCAAAATATTCTAAAATATATTAGTAGTCCATAATAGTACTGGGTTTTCCATATGTCTGGCAATGTCAGAAGTTGTTGACTTGAGTCTTTTACAGCTAAGCATAACAACATGGTTTTACTTCTTATATTTAGTTTTTATATTTTTCTGTTGGATGGTTAAGACCAAGATAAAGCAAGACCAATGTAACAAGAACTGTAGCTTTTGTATCTGATTAAGGTCAGTCAGATCCCCTCAGAATTTATCGTGAGACCCTGTACCGCACTTTGTAGATCCTTTGTCTGTGTCAGCCATGTGGATGAGTCACAGCCACTGCTTGACCGATTTGCTCTCTGTGATAGCCTGAGAGAATGTTTTCTCTCCATGTGACTCTCCTGAGGCACACTGTACATCCTCGATCACTTTCCTCTTTGGTCTGATAATCTCCTTGGTCAGAAAATTTGGGACACAACTGAGTTACATGATGTTACAGTATAGGTTCTCAAATGTCTGAGTCTTAATTGACCTTGAAAGGCTAGAGCCAAAATGTTGGCTGTGTTGTGGCTCTCCTTTTTCTCTAATTTTTGGTCTGTAAATGGGTGGTTAACACTCCAGAAGAGAAGCTTATTGTTATTACTGTACAGCCTAGGCTGTTGAGCTTAACCTCACTATCTGTCTGGATATCAAACATCTTAGGCTTAACGTGGAATACGTATTTTTCATCAAGCATTGATATGTTAAACTTTAAGTCCTTACAAAATATGTCAAAAAATTTAAAAAGTTAAAATATATTTTAAAAATAGGAATAAACAATTATATATATTTATGCATAAGTTTAGAAATTAACCATATAGGGCATTGTAGCAGGACAGTCCCACAATACTCCTTTTCCTATCTCCTGCCTTCATTCACCACCTCACTCCTTTTTGAAAAAGCATCTAACTGAGAGACAGTATGGCAGCAACTGACGTGTAATGACAAGCAGCATGCATTCAGAGAACCAGAATGACAGGCATTCCAAGCATGAACTTACTATTACAAATTGCCATCTTCAGTGCAGTTGCTTAGTACACAGGTATCAGCATATATAGTTAGTCAGGGTGAGAATCCTTCCAAATTAACTGCTAGATTTGAAAATCTTCTGAAGATTCTCAGTATCATTGCCTTCCCCAGCTTGTACATATAACTGTATGGCTTTGCCTCTGTCATGTTTCCTGTCTCTTCTCTTTGCTCTCTCTTCATTGTCTAGTCTTCAAGTTCTTGCTCTCCTTTTAATTGTGTTACACCTTTCTATTTGTAATTCTTCTTTTGAGTTCTTATACTAGGGAGACTATATGATATTTACACATGTGGGTCTGGATTATTTCATTTATGAGTATATCTTCAAGTGGCATCCACCTAAATATGAAGGCTTTGAGTTTATCATTCTTTATAGCTGAGTAATACTCCATTGTATTAAAAATACCACATCTTTTTTATCCATTCCTCAGGTGACGGATATCTTGGTTGTTTCCAAGATTTGGCTATCACAAATTGTGCTGCTTATAAATATAAGTACACATATATCACTATGATATGATGTTTTCAGATACTCCGGGAAAATTTCCAGTATGGGCATAGCTGGTTTGAATGGGATTTCCATTCCTAGTTTTTAAGGAGTCTCCACACTGATTTCCATATTGGTTGCACCAGTCTACATTCCTACCAGCAGTGGAGAAGGGTTCCTTTTTCCCCACAGCCTCTCCAACATTTGTTGTTGGTTGATTTCTTTGTGATAGCCATTCTTTCTGGGGTGAGATGATATCTCAGTGTTGTTTTAATTTGCATTTCACAGATGGCTAGTGATACATAATATTTTTTCATATATTTATTTGCTTCTTTCATTTTATCCTCTGAGAAGTGTGTGTTCTTCTCAGATGCCCATTTCTGGATTGGGTCTTTAAATTTTGGGACCCTAATGTGTTTTAGTTCTTTATAAATTCTAGAGAGCAGACCTTTGTCTGAATCCTTATTTGTCAAGATTTTTCCAAATTTGTGGGTTATCTTTTCATTTTTTTGGTAATTTTTTTTGAAATGAAAAAAATTCTCAATAAGAGGAGGTCCCAGTCATTAATTCTTTCAAGTGTTACTTCTGCGATTTCGTTTTTGTTCATAAACTTTTTGCCTACCCCTATGCCTCCAAGAGTTCCTACTACTTTCTCTTCTAGGAGATTTAGTGTTTCTGTTTTAATGTTAAGATCTTTAATCCATTTTGACTTTAGCTTAGTGCATGGTGATAGACCTGGGTCAATTTTTAGTTTTCGGCATGTAGAGAGCCAGTTTTTCCAGCACCATTTGTTAAAGAGGCTATATTTCTTCTAGTGAGAATGTTTGGCCCTTTTGTCAAATATAAGGTGGCTGATTGTGTTCCTAGAGGCTTCAGTGTGTTCTAATCTATTCCACTGATCCTCATGTCTATTTTGTTGCCAGTACCATGCTGATTTTTATCACAGTAGCCTTGTAGTATAATTTTAAGTCAGGGATTGTAATGCCTCCTGCCTTGTCTTTATTGGCCAGGATTGCCTTTGCTACTCTAGGCCTTTTCTGGTTCCAAATAAATTTTAGGAATGATTCCTCTAGGTCTATGAGGTATGTTGGTGGTAGTTTGATAGGGATTGCATTAAATCTGAACAGCAATTTTGGGAGTATGGCCATCTTCACGATGTTGGTTCTTTCTATACAGGAGCAGGGAATATCTTTTCATTTTCTGAAATCTTCTATGATCTCTTTTTTTTAAGAGTTCTGTAGTTTTCCTTGAAAAAAATCTTTGACTTCTTTAATTAATTCCAAGGTATTTGATTTTCCTTGGTGTTAATTGTAGAAGGTATTGTTTCAATAATTTCCCTCTTAGTGTGTTTGTTATCTGTATAGAGGGATGCTATTGACTTTTGGGTATTGACTTTGTATCCTACTATGCTACTGAATTTGTGTATTAATTGTAGTAGCTTCATGGTGGATTTTTTTTTGATTTTCTAATTAAAGTATGTCATCTGCAGATAATAAGAATTTAACTTCTTCGTTACCTATTCTTCTTTTTTTTTTTTTTTTTTCTCTTGTCTAATGGCTCTAGATAATGATTCCAGAGCTATATTGAATAGGAGGGGTGACAGAGGACATCCTTGTCTTGTACTGGATCTAATAGTAAAACATTTTAGTTTTTCCCCATTTAGATTTATGTTATCTTGCTCGGGAGATGGCTCAGTGGAATAAGCGTTTCTCTGGCCAGCGCAAGGGCCTGAGTTCAATCCCCAGTTCTGCCAAAAAAAAAAAAAAAAAATGAGAGTAGAATTATGTTTCATAATTCATTGGGTTTTCATGAATGGCATCAGATTGAAGTACAGGCCTTTTATTCCAATTTTCTGTATGACTTTGAACATGAATGAGTGTTAGACTTTGTCAAAAGCCTTTTCTGCATCAATGGAAATAATCATGTGGTTTTTAGTTTTTGCTCTCTTGATATAGTGTATTACATTTATAGATTTTTGAATATTGAACCATCCTTGCAACCCTGGGATGAATCCTACCTGGTCATGGTATATGATTGTCTTGATGATTTTCTGTAGTGTATTTGCTAGAATTTTATTGAGGATGTTTGCATCTATGTTCATGAGGGAGATTGGTCTATAGTTCTCTTTTTTAGTTGTTTCTTTCCCTGGTTTTGGTATCAGTTGCCTCCAGGAATGATTTTGGAGGATTGCTTCCTTTTCAATTTCATTGAAGAGTTTGAGGAGTATAGGGCATATATCTTCTGTAAATTTCTTGTAGAATTCAGCTGTGAATCCATCAGGATCTGTACTTTTCTTTGTCGGTAGGTTTTTTATTACATCTTGTATTTCATTGGCTGTTATTGGGCTATTGAGAGCGGTTATATGTTGTTGATTCAGTTTTGGTAATTTGTATCTTTCTAGAAATCTGTGCTGTTTGTGTCTTCTATTCTGTGAGAGTAAAGATTCTCGAAGTAGCTGTTGAGAATCTTTTGAATTTCCATTAGGTCTGTGGTGATTACACCTTTTTCATTCCTTATTGCTTGTATTTGAATTTATTTTTCCTCTTTTTGATGAGGTTAGCTTAGGGGACATATTAATTTTATTTAATCTTTCAAAGAACCAGCTTCTTGATTCTTTGAACTGTTTTCCTCATCTCAATTGAGTTTATTTCTGCTCTTATTTTTATGATTTCTTCTCTTCTTTGGGCTCTGGGTTTGGTTTGCTCTTCCTTTTGTAGTTGTTGGAGGTGCAGCATTAGGGTGTTTATTTGTTCCTGTTCTGTTTAATTTCCCTCTGAGAACTGCTTTCATAGCATCCCGTAAATTCCATTAAGTTGTGGTTGAATTTTCATTGAATTGTAGATATTGTTGAATTTCTTGTTTAATTTCGTCTGTGACCCATTGATTGCTGAGTAAGGTGTTGTTTAACTTCCATGTATTTGGGAGGCTTTTCTGGTTTCTTTTGTTGTTTATTTCGTTTCATTGCACTGTGGTCAGATAATATGCATGGGATAATTTCTGTTTTCTTGCATATACTTAAGCATGATCCATTATGGACTAGTATGTGGTTTGTTTTAGAAAATGACCCACGTGCAGCTGAAGAAAATGTGTATTCAGCTGTGGTTGGGTGGAACACTGTATATGTTCACTAAGTCCATTTGTTTCAAGCTCTTGTTCAGTCCTGCTGCTACTTTGATAATTTTTTGTCTGGTTGACCTATCTTTTTGGGATAAAGGAGTGTTAAGGTCTCCTGCTAAGACTGTGGTATTGGATATTAGATTTTTCATGCCCATTAAGATTTGTTTTATATAGTTGGGTGCTCCTGTGTGTGGTGCATACATATTTATGAGTGTTACCTCTTCCTCTTGAATTTTTCCCGTAACCAGTATATAGTGGCCTTCTTTATTTCATTTGATCATTCTTGGTTTGAAGTTGAGACTGTCTGAGAACAGGATTGCTACCCCTGCTTTTTTCTGATGTGCTGGGTCATGTAGTATTGTTTTCCATCCTTTTTCTTTCAGCCTATGCATTTTTTTTATGAGTTAAGTGTGTTTCTTGTATACAGCATATTGTTGGATTTTGTTTCCTAATCCACTGTGCCCTTCTACTTCTCTTAATTGGTGAATTGAGTCCATTTACATTGAAGGTTGTAATTGAGATGTATTGATTGAAGCTTGACTTGTTTTTTGTCTGGTGATGTTTACTCCTTTTTCTCCTGTGTTTAATTGTTTGGCCTGTTTGGTGGGTTCCTTCTGTTCTCATTTGTGGAATTCTGGTCATTGTGGACCCTCTCTAGAACATCTTTCAGTAGCCTGTGTAGGGATGGCTCTATTGTCATAAAATTCTTTCGTTGTTCTTTGTCGTGGAAGTATTTCACTTCTCCATCAAACTTGAAAGAGAGTTTTGTAGGAATAGTAGTCTGGGCTGGAATTTATTTTCATGGAGTACTTGAAGTACTCTGCTCCATGCTCTCCTTGCCTTCAAGGTTTGTGAAGAGTAGTCAGCTGTAATTCTGATGGGTTTTCCTTTGAATGTGATCTGCTTCTTTTCTCTAGCAGCTTTCAGTATACTATTCTCGTGCTGGATTTCTGGTTATATTGATGATTATATATCTCGGTGTGTTTTTAATTGGGTTGAGGTTACTTGGCATTCTGTATGCTTTGGTTACCTGGATGTCAGTTTGTTTCCTCATATTTGGGAAGTTTTCTGCTATTACCTCTGCCCATATTTTTTAATGTTATTTGTATTGACTTCTTTCTTTTTGATACCTATTAGTCTCGCATTGTTCATCTTTGCATCATCTTGCAAGTGATGAATTATTCTTTCCTGCATCCTAGTTGTTTTTAAGAGGTCTTTTCTTACCTTTTCACTAGCTGCACTAGCGTATTCAAGATCTGAAATTCTGTCTTCACTTTCACTCAAACGGTTTTGCAAGCTGTGATTGAGATTTTAAGTTCTCTGTATCTCTTTGACCCTGCTTTGTGCGATCTATTTCTTTCCTGTATTGTTCATTCAAGGAATCCATCATTTTTAAATCCCCTTTATTTTTTTTATCAATATCTTCTTTAGAAGCAGTTATTCTTTTACCGCACAGTTTTTTTCTGATTTGGTTTCCTACATATGTTTCTGTATTTGATTCTTTAGATGCTATGAATTTAGAGTTTTCTTTTTATATTTTGGAAGTTAATTCTGCTCTGAGTTTCTCTATACCTTTCTGCTGTTGCTTATTTACTTCCAACACAATTAATTCATATATTTCAGCTGAACTAGTGTACGCTGCACTTGTTCTGGGTGGGCATTGGGTTTCTTCCACATGTTTCGGCATTTGATTCTTTACTTCAGATCCTATTAATTCAGAGATTTCTTTTTTTATTTCCGATCTGAGTTCCTCTGTAGTTTTCTGCTGTTGTTTATTTGAGACACTATTGATTCATTGATTTCAGCTGCATGATTACACATTTGTTCTATGCTAGTGTCCAATGCACTTGTTATGGGTGGGCTTGAGGTCTGAGATTGCATTTTGCTCCTTCTCATTGTCATTATGTTTAGCACTGTCTTCTGATTTTTGTTGTAGAGCTTTGGTGTAGTTATAACCTTAGCTCCTACTGAAATTCAGGTGTAGATCTAGAAAATTTGAATTATCCAATTGTGCCTGGCTACTGTGCTCAGCTCCTTTCTGCTGCAACCCTTGGGAGTGAACCTGCTGTGCTCCTCTGACAAGATGTTCTGCTCCTGAACCACCTGGGTGGTTCTGTCCCCTTCTCTTTCTGCAAGGTCTACAGCTGCAGAGTTTCACCCTAGACCAAAGCCAGGGCTGAGCTGCATCTGAAGGGGACAAGAGGGCTAAGGGAGGGGGAAGCTCTCCCATACACTCCCTGTGCCTGGGCTAGGGCTGTATCTGGGAGTCCTGATAACCCAGCAGAAGTTCTCACTCACTGGGCGGGAATGGGGTGATGGTGGGGTCCCAAGGGCGTGGAAGGGTATCTCACTCATAGGTCCTGCTGGCGCAGGGTAGCCAGAAGCTCTCCCACACGCTCCCCGGGTCTGGGCTAGGGCTGGATGTGGGGATCCTGAGAGCGTGGCAGAAGTTCTTACTTACTTGGAGGGTGTTGGGGGGCAACGGAGTGGTGGTGGGGATCTCAAGGGCGTGAAGGGGTTCTCACGTGGCATGCCTCGGTTTGGACTGGACAGGTCCCACTGGTGCAGGGTAGCCGGAAACTGTCCCACCTCAGACCCCTTAGATATATTAATTTATCTTAAGAAACTCAGTTTCTTGGTCTGTTAGTAGATATATCTTGAATGCTCAATAAACACATTACATACAGTTGTATGGGATGGCATAAGCTAGACTGTAGAACATGCTACATCTATTTAGTGCTTGAGTCCACTGTTTACAAAGTAATGAGCCCTTTTGCAGGTTACTCAATCTTGTAAAGATAGATTAATGGAGGAGATAGAAATTCTTATGCAGTTGTTATTGTGGACTAAGTACGTGAACATTTCTGAGTGCTTAGAATAGTACCTAGCATACAGTTGATATATATATTTATTAATAAATGTACATAGTGTACAGGTTTATTTTACTTTATAATTGTACATGGTTATCATTTTGTTCTTATATTTTTGTTGCGCTTTTGAGAAAAAATTGCATTTATACTAACATGCTTACATTTTTTATTTTTACATTTTGCCACAATTGTGAATAATGTTTTCTATTCTACATTGTTGCTTAAAATGTACTGTGAGTGCTGTCTGCTTTCAGGGTCTGGTACCATTTCCTTTGTCAGGCCTTAGGGGAGCTACAACCTGTGATTGCCAACTTATTTCTCAGTGTCAACCAGTTCTAGCCTGCTCTATTTACCAGCTAATTACTGCCTTTATTGTTAAAGAATATTTAGGGATGATTGGTTCATATCTTCAGATGTTATGTAAGCTCCTCTGTAATATGTGGAATTATTTGTACATATAGTAAATGTTCAGCATATTTTGGATAGAAGAACCTTCAAGATTTGAAATAAATCAGATTTCTATTAATATCAACAGTGCATTTGTTCAAGTAATCTCTGAAATAATGAGAATCCAGAACTTCTGCCATCTGCGATGTCAGTTCCAGAAATGTGCTCCTTCTCAGAATCCTCGACTATCCATATGTGGCTCTGTGGTGGGGGAGTTGGCAGTAATAGTTCTGGTCACAATTATTCACTACCCTGTCACATGGTGACATACAAATCTCCTTTATAAATACTTTTTGATAACAGTTTTAAAGGGTGCTGGATTTCTCTGAGTTTCCTACTTATTTAAATGATCTTCTTTGTTCTTCTTGATAGTCAAATGCTGATTGCATGAATGTAATAAAGGAAACAGTCAATATTGAAAAAGTGGTTACTGTAATAGTTTTTCTGTTTCTGTAATAATGATGTTTAGGTATGAAGTAGGTTATTTTTCTCTTTGAAGAGGTTCGAATATTTTATTAGGAATAAACCATAAAATTTTAGGTTAACTTTTATAGAATGTGTGTCTGTGGTATAGTAAGATTGTGCATAATATCCATTTATTGATGTAAATAACTATAATAATATTAGGGACAAATTCACAGT
This sequence comes from Ctenomys sociabilis, assembly GCA_004027165.1. NCBI lineage: Eukaryota > Metazoa > Chordata > Mammalia > Rodentia > Ctenomyidae > Ctenomys > Ctenomys sociabilis. The sequence goes on from PVKA01000986.1 coordinate 87,850, forward strand.
TTATTGATATGTAATGTCACAGGCACATGTTTTGTATGTTTTCTTGTATTCTATTGATGAAGAAAAGAGTGGATGTTATAAATACTATTATGAATCAAATTAATAAATGGTTTTCCCAGGGAGATTAAGGACAGACATCTTAAGGTGACAGAAGGGAATAGGTGGGACCATATTGAAATTTTAAAAGTTTTTTGAATATATTCACATATATTACCCAATAACATAACTAATTATAGTTGTTTTTAAATGTGCTATGCCCTTTATTAACTATGAGCTTCTTAAAGGCAGGCACTACAGTCCATTTATTATTTCAGAGTTAATTCTGAAGAGTGAAATGATCCATGAGCTTGCCTGATGTTTGTTTTTCTATAGTCTATCAACAGAGTGTTGAATGCACATATGAATAATAGATAATTGATAAATTGAATCAGTTGTCTAATTACTGAGAAGATTCAGTTCTTTATATTATTACTGAAACAGCCTGCCCAGTAGACATTATGAATGTTCTCTAGAGAACAATTAGGTTTGCATGAGTTATTTTACTTAGATTGCTTCTTGGAATTAAATGTTTGTTGATACCACTATCCTAATAGAATTTAAATGTCATGTAAATATGCCAAAGTATCTTCATTCAGGTAACTTTTTACCCTTTAAAAATAAGCTGCTGGAGAATTGTTTCTCTCCCATTTTGCAGACACCAGATGCAGTGATTAATAATAAAGGTCATTATGCTGCTTAGTCAGAGAGAGCTTTTAATGACGATTACCTGAACATCTGCTAGTTTCATCACTGCAGTTACGAGGAATAGCTAACAAAATCTAGATAGTGTGCTTTGAAAATCTGACTTAGGCTAATATAGACATTACATAAGAATGTTTGAATATTCCCTTGTTTTAAATAATTATGATAAGGCCTTTATCTTTCTGTAAAGTGAACAATCCAAAATATCAATGAAACACTGCTTTGGAATGGCTGTTGCTCATAATCCTGGCTTCCTGCAGTTGAATTCTCAGTGGTTGTGCAGAATTGGTACTGGAAACAGTGTTTTTCTTATGTGTTCTTGATTATCCTTGATTTGTAATGTAGAATTGATTTGTAATGTAGAATTTGGAGTTGAGCTGAAAAGAAGAAAAATCTTATCTGCACTGTGCTGGAGTAAAATTATGGAGCTTTGAAAGCACCAGAATGTTAATTTAAAAACCACTTTTTATTTTGAAATAATTGTAGGTTGATAAATTCTGTAGTGTAATACAGAGAGGTCTTATGTACCTTTTATGCATTTCACCGAGTGGCAACATACATAATTTTAAATATCAAAACCAGAATATTGACATTGGCATAGTCCACAAACATAATCCAGATTTCATGTTTGTGTGTGTATGTCTGATTAAGATCAAAGTTATGGAACCATCTATCACCACAGATTGTCTAGGCTCTCTTTATAGTCACATCAGTTCTCCCCACCCTCCTTCCCTTTTCTAACCTGTTACCATCTCTGATATGTCTTCCATCTTTATAATCTTGTCAGTTTGGACTCATATAAATAGAATCATATGTTACCTTTGAGGATTAGCTTTGTTTACTTAGTACTTGCAGCAAGTTGTTTCATGTTTTAGTAGAATTTATTTTTGTCCATTCATTTGTTGGTAGACATAGAGGCTACTGCCAAGATGTAGCTATTATGAATCATGTGCTATAAGACATGAATATGCATGTAACACTGTGGTATGATGTCTTTAATTTTTTCGGGACAATACTTAGAAGAAAATGTGATATGTATACATAGTGGAGTACTATTTTGCCATAAAGAAAGATGACCTTGAGTCAGTTTTAGGAAAATGAAAGAAATCATCCACACAAGCTTTAAACATCATGAATTTTCTCTTACAGGACATAGAGAAATCTTTTTCAGATGGGGACTGGATCAAGAGATGGAGGGAGCAAGGAAGGAGGAAAGTGGAAAGGGACTTAAAAATGGATTCAGATTTGTTATGTACATGTACCATTTCCACAGATGGATAATGGTATTATTCCAAGTCTTTGACTATTGCAAATAAAGGTATTAATTAACATATCTAGAGGTTTTTTTTTTCATATCTAGAGTTTTGTGAGGACATTCATTTTAATTTGTATAGAGTAAATAAGAATGTAATTGATGGATCATTGTCAATAATTTTTAATGAAAGTGCCAGAAGACCAAAGCCATTTTTTTGTTTGTTTTTTAAGTTATTTACTAATGTCTAGTACAACTGGGACATTGTGAAATTACAATCAATTCACAAATGATTGTCTATACAGAATTCTGTGTTTACAGATTAAGAGACAGATAAGTTATAGAAGTAGTACAGATGGCTAATACATCTGAAAGGTTGTGGAATATCGTGAATAATCAGAAGTTCATTTAGTGTTAGAATTACATTTAGATACAGGAAATATTTAATCTGGTCAGTGGCTGAAAGAGCTCGGGTAGGTAGACTCTGTAGGACAGGTACAGTCCTAAGCGGTGCCTCCAGTGAGCTACTCTTTTCGCTTGCCTGCAGTGTCTTTGTCTTCATTATCCTAAGGAGGCTGCTGCTTCTGCATCCTTAGGTGCAAGAGTTAGGCCATGAGGAAAAGGGGAAGTCCAGAATGGGTGTCACCTGTGTCAGGAAGGCAGCTGCTTTCCCTACACTGTCAGCCAGAACTGTATAATTTGGCTACCACTAACTGCAAGGATGCTGGGGAACCAAGTATTTTTAACTTGGAATGTTCTTGCAGAGAAGATTTGGAATTGTATTAGTAAGAAAGATGTGGGAACATGGGAATGAAGCTGGTATTGTTTATCTGAGAAAGCATATAAAAACTAATGAAATATCATTTCCTAAGACTGGCTGAAAATTTGAGTAATGTCTAATGTGACGAAAGAGGTACTCACACATTGTTGGTAAGAGAACAATTTGGTAAACTTTTTCTTTTGGTGAGCAAGTTGTTATTTTTTTCATCAGAATTAAAAATGATAAAAAAAAATTTAAAATGATGAGTGATGGTGAGGTAGCTCAATGGACTAAGTGTCTGCTTTGGCAAGCACAGGGACCAGATTTTGATCCCAGGTATCACGTACCACGCAGGCCTCACCCCCAGGTATGCTGAACTGGCCACTGAGACAGGTGTGGTGGGGCATGCCTGTAATCCTGGTGGTGGGGAGGCTGAAAACAAGGCTCACTATGAGTCTGAACTGCATTGTGAGACCCTATACCAAATACATTGTCTATATGATGTTGCATCCATTCTAGCCTGTGACTCAGAATTATATTGGACACAATTGCTTCCTATAGAATAGAAAGATAGTGTGCAGGAAGATCTTCACTGTATATTATTTACATAATATGAAGCCACTTGAAATTGTCAGTGAATAAAGGTTAAAGTGTCAGTGTACTCATACAGTGAGTATAATATAGGTAACTGTTGAAAGAATATACCTGATTCATCTGAACAGACCTGGAAAAATAACTACGAAATATATATTTGAGAAATAGAAAATAGTTTCGCACACAGTATGCATACTGTGCAGTTCGGGCTGGCTCTGTGCTTACTTTTGTAGCTTCCAGGCTGGTTTCAAACTTGCAGAAATCCTCCTGTCTCAACCTCCCAGTGCTGAGATTACAGGCATATGCCACCATGTCCAGTTCCTGGGCCACTTGGTGGGCCCCTGCATCCAGGGCTGAGATGGTACGCCCAGGGATCTGGGGCTGAGACTGCATGGCATGCAGGGCCAAGGATCAAACTTGGGTCCTTGTGCTTGCCAGGTAGGTATTTATGCCTCTGAGCTATCTCCCCACTACTCTTATCTACACATTGACATATGTTCTTATGTCTGTATTTATGTGTGTATGGTTTGGTATGTTTTAAGGTATGCAGAAGAGAAAGAAGTTCTGAAAACATACCAAAAAATGAAACATGGTGGAATTTTAAAGAAGAGTGTATGGGAGGAGATTTCACTGTTACATTTTTGTGTTGCTTAAATATTTTACAAGCATGTATTAACTGTGCAGTTAGGAAGTGAAGTGTTCTACAATGTGGATTGTTTTGGGATGGTGAGACTTTCATAGTTTAATTGGTATGAGTGAAACTAAAGTTTCATTTTTCTGTCTGTGACCTAAAGTTAGTAAATACTTTTTCTTAGTAACTTAGAGCCCAATAAGATGCTCAAGTATGTTCATGTTTAGGCAGAATAAATTTAAGTAGATATGTTTTAATTTTTCCTTATAATTTAAAAAAAAATTTCTGTTTCCTTTAGGCAGACACTTGCTTCTTGTACATTATTGGTATATCTACCCTTAAGAGTTATTTCCTATTTTGAATTTTCTGCCTTAGTCTGCTTAAGAATGAAGCACCATCAACCTGCTTTTGTGTCGAAAGTTGTTCTGAATAAAAGCAAGGTAAATTAGTTTTGAAGCAAGGCTTTGAGAGGCCTTTCTGTGGATATAGTAATGGATCATTGAATACTCACTTTTTTTTACTGTGTAGAGACTTGTTTTCTTTGTTTAGCTTTGAATCTCAGCTGTGTTGTAATGGCTTGGTGAGTGAAATGTTGCTTAACCCCACAGTGTTACTTTTTCTTTTAGGGTATGGTACTAAGGAAAGGAGATAGAGTGTTTTAGGGCAGTATTACGTGAGAAAAGCAAATCCCCTAAATCTTAAAATATTTTTATTTTCTTTCTGTTCCTTAATGGTAAAATAATTATTGCCTTTGTTGACAACATGGCACATAAGCCATTGTAATGTCAGCATTACATTGGAGCATACAAGTTGGACTACAGTTTGATTTTGATGTTGCTGTTTTACTGTACTGAAAAATTGACCAGCTAAGCTTTATACTTTTTGTAGCTTTTTTAAAAATTTAATTCTCTTGCTTCAGAGTGAAATGTGAAAATTTATTTGGATGAGTAACACTACCTTTAATTAAATAGCCTAAGACATTTACATATTCATTTATAATCTTCAGAAATTCCCTAAGAAGCTAGTTTGTATATTATGTATACTGTATACACAGCACACATACGTAGCTACTTCCCTTCCTCCATCAGCTTTCTTAGGAGTTACCTTATCATATGGATTTTTACCTTATAGTATTTAGGAGCCTTTTATTTTAAAAATTGTATTATTAATGGTTATATGATTGTGTAACCAAACTTACTGGCTTGTATTGCTTTTCTAGATTTTGTTTCCTAAGAAAGTTTAAGAAAATCATTTTAACAATTGGTAATTAGAAAACATTTACTAATAGTAAGCAAAAACAAGTTATGCTTAGTTTAGATATTTTGAATGCGGATGTTGTCCAAAAACTTCAGGAAAAAGTCCTCATGTTTGCTCCATGTTTGTGGAATAGGAGGTCTTTAGGTGTTTGGGTTCCTTAGATATTTATGTATAACTTCACACAATTTTCAGTTTGGTTAGGATGAAGTGATACAGTTGGTATCACATTAATGAGATAAACAGAGGTGACTATAAAGGCATAGAGTTGTGTAAGGTAGAGGTACAGTTACAGTGCAGCTTCATTATGAGATCTGTGGATGGGGAAGGCTTGGGTATATTTGGAATTTAGTAACCACAGACTGGGACCAGACTTAGAATCTTATCACTATGCCAAAGTGTTAACTCTGTGTTTTTAGCAGCTACTGTTATGCCTTGCCAACTAAATGTTACTAGGTTCTGGGTTGCTTACCTTTCCTTGTAAAATTCCATATTCTTCTTGTCTTAAGCAAAGAATTGAATAAAATGAGCAAAAAACAGTGGCAAAGTTTATTTGAAAAAGTAAAAGTGAAGGCTGAGGGAGAGACTGGTTCTGCAGAGTGAGTTTGGGGCAGATAAAAGAGCAAAAGCAGGATGAAAGAACACCCTGTAGAAAGCAGGAGGGGCTCTCTTGAGGGAATATGCCATAGCAACCTTTTTTTAACATCTGTGTCCTTTTATATTGTCCGGATCTCAAACAAACCTGTGAGAACTTTATGTATGGTCTGAAGTTATGGTACTGGGTTTTCCTGAGTAGTCCCCATGCAGGGCTTTGGGAATCATCCTGTGCATGTGCTCTGGGATCTTGCAATTAACAGCTCATGCCTATTTCCCTGGCCAGCTTTGCCATGCCCTAATCTCCTTTGTCAAGATCATTGGGTGTTTTCTGCATATTGGGATATGTCTTATACATGTCTAGTTACAAATAGCCAGAAAACTGCAAAATACAAATTCAGCTTTCAGAGACTACCTTTATGTTTTTGAGTTACCATTTTTGCTTATTACCTCTTCCAAAACTGGTTCTATTCCATCTGTCTTACTTTTCTGGGACTCCACTGATAACTGTTTTAGACTTTTTCCTTGTATCTTGAATGTCTCTTACGTAGTTTTCATCACTTTCTTGTTTTAGTTTATGTATTTTCTGGTTTGTCTTCTAGATTATTAATCCTCTCCTCAGATGTATCCAACCTGCAAGGCTAGCTATTGAGTTTTTAATGTCAGTGATTGTATTTTTCAGTTCTAAAATTTTTATCTGGTTCTTCAAAAAATGTATCTTGTGATACATTTTTATCTTCCTCCCTTGAGTTGTTTGATCAAATGGCAGGTAATACATGTGACAGTTTTGTGGAGGTTTTTGGGTAAGCATTTAGCTTCTGCAGACAGTAGAACAACTTAGTTCCATCCTATTTGAGCTGTTACAAGTCAGAGTTTCTGTATTTATAAGGCCCTAATTATTCTTAGGTCCCCATTAATCCTAGGCAACTTGGACCTGGAACTGGAGATGTGAGGTGCCTTGTAGGTTCCTGTCTTCTTGGTGGACCCAGAATGCTTTAATTTTTATCTTCTCAGTACTGGGAAACTGCTAAGAACTGTATTTAGCTTTTCAACTTTTTCTTACTACTCTGTGCCTAGTTTCACTTACTTTGTTCTCCTTTTCAAGTTGTGGTATGTATTCACTTGAGTAAAGTAGTCTTGTGAGTTATGTGTTTCTCAGATGCTTGCCCAAATGACTTCATCTACTAGACAATTCTAGTGAACGAGAGGAATGTTGTCATAAAGAATGAAGGAAAAAGAAAATGTTAAGCACAATACTATGCCTTTGAATTTAACAGTAAACTTTCTTCTTAATAGTATGACTATATAAGTACTGTATTATTTAGTTTAATGAATTAATGCTATTGATAGAAACAGGCAAATTAGGAAGGCTGCCTTGTTAAAAAATGTTTCATTGACCAATGTTAAGAATACAATGTTTAATAGACATGTGGCTTATCGGTGTATGAATTTTCTGCATAATGTGAGCTGTGTTAAATCGGTATAAAAGTTTTTTTGTTTTCTTATCTCCATTCTAAAAAATATTCCATCTAGAATTATACTTAGTTGAGTTCTTCACGTACTTCATTGCAACCTGTATCCATACATAGTATTTCAAGGACTCTCTTGAAGCCGTGTGGCAAAACTGTGACCATATTGAGAATAGGAATTTAGCATAAAGCAGCATTATTTCCTTATTCAGAAAAGGACTAAGATTTTATACAATGTTCTTTTTTTGGGGGGGGGTACTAGAATCAAACTCAAGACCTCGCATTTACCAGGTGGGCACTGCACCACTGAGCTAAATCCATGCCTCCCTTCAGTATTCTTTCTTTTTTTTTTTTTTTTGCAGAACTGGGGATTGAGCTCAGGCCCTTGTGCTTGCCAAGGAAGTGCTTATTCTACTGAGCCATCTCCCTGGCCCCCAGAAAAGGGTTAAAATTAATGTTGACATTTATGGTAGTATCTGTTCACATTTTTAAGCCACACTTAAAGATGACTCACTATTCTGACTTGTTTAAGTTCACTGTCAGTCAAAAGCTCTTTCATTCTGCTTTTCTTTTTTAAAATGTCTCCAATGAATAGAATTATTGTAGAAAATCTCACATTACTGAATATAAGCTTTGTTGTTTCTTCATTGGAGTGTATGTGCTGAGTCTCTAGGCACATTCAAAGCTCATGATAGATAGAACTTTTTTATTTGGTATTGGCCGGAAGTATAGTATAGGGAGAGTTAGTAATGTATAAAAGTAGTGAGGCAACAGACTTCTGTTAATATATAAATAATATGGTATTTACTTAGTGAAAACATTCACCTATTTCATAGGAGTGTACTCTAAGTTGTGGCCCATTAAAGCCTATTCCAGGAGTTACCGTCAGGACTTATAAATGTCTCTGTTTCACAGAACAGTTGAGGTAGCTCAGTTATTTAAGAAAAAAGACCAAAAAAAACATAGAGGGAAGTAATTTAATAGCCCTTAGACTTATCATAGGACCTAACATGGTAGATGAGCAAACTTAACCGATTATAGAAAATCAATACTTTTTTTTTTTTTTTTTTTTCAGACAGGGTCTCACTGTATACTTCAAGCTGCCCCTGAACTCACCCTGTAGCCCAGGCCAGCCTAAAATTTGCAGCAATCCTCCTATCATAGCTGGGATTATGGCATGTGCCACCATGCTCAGCTAGAAACTCAGTTCTGTAATACTCTGTATAGATGTTGACAGATTTGGAAGAAAAGTCAGAGGGGTCTGAGTTTGATTTATTTACCATAACCTAATAGCTATATAATTTTGACTATTAACCTTTCTATTTCAATTTTCTCATCTTTACACTAGTATCTGTATTACCAGGACACTGATTAGGATTAAATCAAACAGTTCTTAATTTATTCATTTAACCAGTAAGTTTAATAAGCCTTCTATCAGGTGCTGGTTGTGATATAGAAATGTTATAGGCCCTTCTCACGATATAGGGAAAGTATAATTCCCACACCAAGTTCATGTTCCTCCAAATTGAAAAATGAATCTAAGGAACAGTGGAGTAGGAAAAATTTATTGAGAGGGAGAGATACAGCTCCTGAAAGGCAGGAGAGGTCCCAAGAGGTTTGCCAATAAGCCCACTTTCTGGAGGGAATTTTATAAAGCCAAATCACAAGATGGGTATAACATAGGACAAAACTATAATCAACCAATAAGGTTACAAGTAGAGCCCCTTAATCCTGGGGAGCAAGTGTCTATGGAAAGAACAAAACTTTTTAGAAAGGGTTGAATAGATAAGCTTGGCTTTATTGGCCCAGATCTGACTGCTTATCGTAGCCTTTGGGGGAGCATGTAGGCCTGGTCATTTCATCTTTATCTTGAGGCTGCCCTCTAACGGTGCACCTCCAGCCACAGTTGTAGTGTGGTTTTCATCTTTTTTATTGACTTACTCAAGGACCTAGCCCAGTCTGACTGCATATAATACTTCTGCCTAATTTAGCTGTGTATAATAGTTGCAGTAGTAAATAAAATAAGTTGATATAAACTGTGAGACTGGAGAAAGCTAAAAGCAAGCATATAAACAAAATAATCACAAAGGTTTATATTTTTTGTGAAAAAGCCATTTGTAAAACAAAACTCCTGAAAGAGGTGGTTTTTAGGTTGAAATGGGCGGAATATGGGAGTCAGCTATACAAAGCATGGAGAGACAGACAAAAGGAGAAGAATGCAGGATGGGGGATAGGTGCATAGGTGCTAAGGTGAGGTCACCTTATGGGCTATGAAGGAAGCAAGTGGCTTCTAAAATGTGTCTCGTAATGAGTTCTGTAAAATTCATGTGTGCTCTTCAGAAATGCCCTTAGGCCCTTACTCAGAATTTGTGGATGATTCTTTTTTGTACTCCTCATCTAAGTTTGTTTGTTTATTTATTTTGTCTTTTTGAGACAGGGTCTCATTATGCAGTTCAGGCTGGCCTTAAGCTCACTTTGTAGCTCAGGCTAGTCTCGAACTCAATAACAGTCCTCCTGCCTCAGCCTCCCGAGTTCTGAGATTACAGGCACACACACCACCATATCCAGTTTTAGTCCCCTTTCAGTGCGGTTTGGGGACGAGGCTGGCACAACATGTGGTGCTCACTGTGCTATGCTTAAGCAGGCACTTTAGTCCACTCAGCTATCTAGCTGATCCTAAAATAAAACTTAATGTTACTAGTAATTGTTAAAAATATGAAATGATGAAAATCTACTTTTTGAGATTTATTGAAGTATGATTCATTTGTATATAATTCACCTATCTGAAGCAGACTCTTTAATTAATTTTGTTAATTGCAGCACATGTAGTCATGTAACTGCTGCATTCTGATATAGAAAAAAATTGTAAAGAGCCCTAAAAATTCTTATTTTCTTGTGTCAGTTTGTCCTGGCTGCCAGCTTTAGGCAACCAGGGGTCAGTTTTGCTGTTACTATAACTTTGTGGTTTTATCCAATTTTATGAGTGGTCTTTTATCTTTGAATTTTTTTGTGTTGTTGCCTGTTATCAGCGATTTTTACCCTTTCATATATTTATTGGCTGTTATGGCTTATAGCTAGATGTCCTCCAAGAGTTTGTGTATGCAGAGACAGAAATTTTGGGAAGCCATTGGATAGTGTGGGGCATTAGAGCTTTCTGTTTGGAGCTGGGGCCTAGTTGGAAGAGGTGGGTCACTGGGAGTTATGACTTGGAAGGGACATCACCTTCCGTGACTCTGTTCACTTTGTTTTCTGGCTGACAGATGAGCAGGTTGCCTCTGCCTGTCCCTTCCATCACGCTGCTTATGTATGGGGCCAGTGGACCATGCAAGGTCTGAAATTTTTAAAACATGAGGCAAAATAAACTCTTTTAAGTTGCGAGTGTCAGGTATTTTGTCACAGCAGTAATGACATTGGCCATCCATGTATTTTCTTTCTATATATTTTTTTTTCAATTTCAAATCCAGTGTGCGGATAAACACCTTAATTTGCTTATCTCTTCATTAATTGATGGATATTTGAATTATTGCTAGTTTTGAGCTGGATATATATTCACATAAAAATTGCTACAAATGTGTTTTAGTTTATTCTGATTAAATACTTGTGAGATTAGTGGGTAGTATGGTGAAGTTTAACTTTATAAGATGTAGCCTTTCTTTTCTAATGTGACTCTATACCAATTTATTTCCTCATTAGCAATGTGAGGGAGTTCTTCTGTGTGCTGTATATCCATATCAACACATGATATTGTTGGTCTTTTTGAATATTTTAAAGAGAAAGAAACCTCAAAAATTTCAAAACAAGGTAATAGGTGGCTAACAGTGGTTAATGCACTACATATTGTTATCTTTAAATTACACAGAGTACAAGATAAAGGCATTTTATTGTCCAGATAACATTACCACAAATCTTTCTTTTCAATGAACTAAGAGAAGTTATTAACTATCTTTTATGTTTTCTTCCCTCCTTTTCTTCCTTTTCTCATCCCAGTTTCTCTTTTCATTTCAATAGTTTCTTCTCATTTTACAGTATCTATTGCATGTTTTGGATTTTATTCTGTCGGTTTCTCACATTAGGGAGATGATGTGGTATCCATATGCAGGTCTTGATTTATTTTACTTATGAGTATGTTCCTCAGTTGCATCCATTTTCCTATCTCTAATTTATTATTCTTTGTGACTGAGTAGTATTCCATTATATAAAAAGACCACATCTTTTTTATCCTTTTTTTAGTTGATGGGCATTTGAGTTGCTTCAAAGATCTAGCTATTACAAATTGTACAAACATTGGTGTACATGTATAGCTGTGATATGATTTCTTAATTCTTCTAGGAAGATACTCAGAAGGGCAATAGCTGGGGCAAATGAGATCTCCAATCCTAGTTTTTGGAGGAATCTCCACACTGATTTCCACAATGATTTCACTAGTCTACACTCCCATCAACAGTGGAGAAGGATTCCTTTTTCTGTACAGTCCCTCTAGCATTTTTCATTGGTATATTTCTTAGAGCCATTCTTTTTGTGTGAGATGGAATCTAAGCATTGTTTTAATTTGCATCTCTTGAAAACCAATGATGTTGAACATTTTTTCATATATTTATTTGTGGTTTCTATTGCATCATCTGAGAAATGTGTATTCATCTGAGATGCCCACTTTTGAATTGAGCCTTTAAATTTGAGAGGTTTAAGTTTTCTGAGTTCTTTATTTTTGATATAGTAATCCTTTGTCTGAAGAATAGCTGGCAAACATCTTTTTTTTTTTTCACAAATAGGACTTTATTTATCACTATTAAAAATCTGGATCTTAAACAGACTCTTGGACTGGTGGTTCATATCCATCAGCTCGTTCAACTTTAGCTCCAGTCTCATCTCCAGTAGCCTTTCCAGAGCTACTACCTTCACCATGAAGCTCCATGAGTTTTCCCAATTCAAACTTAGGCTTCTTCAGCATTTTTACTTTTCTGACAAAGACATCATGAAGAGGGTAGATTGATTGGCAAGCTTTTTCTATGTCTTTCCCAATGCTATCTGGAATCAGTTTATTGACCACTTCCTTCAAGTCATTTGTCTGCCCCTCTCGGGTCATGATTTCCATCATCTTCTGCCGGATCTGGCGGACCTGTTGGTGCTGAGCATAAGAGGTCTTCCGTATTTGATTGTTGCGTTTTTTAGTAAAGCCAACACAGAATAGTCGAAGCAAATAACCATCGGTAGTCTTGACATCAACATGAGCTTCAATCATGGTCTGCCATTTTTTGACCATGGAACACATTTTGTCACGAGTGAGGTCCATGCCATGGAAGTTAGTAAGGCAGTTTTTGCCCTGAACATCTTCAGTAATTAGCTTGAATTTTCTAAAAACAACTTCATCATTCTGCAGATCAGCAAGGCTCACTTCAAACACACGACCTTTGAGCCTATCAGATGCAATTTTGGTTCCTTGAGTTCTGGTGACGAGTGTTTTCTTATGTTGAACATTGCCGGTGCCTTCACATCATACCAGTCTTTTTTAGAAAATGGATCAACCACTTTCTTCTTGGCTCCTTTTTTGCCGCCTTTTGTAAGGCACTTGTTCTTGCCTACCGCCATGGTGCTGCACACAGAACCAAAAGCCAAACATCTTTTCTGACATGGGTTGCCTCTTCACTCTGTTGGTGATTTCACTTGTTGTGCTAAAGCTTTTTAATAAGATTGAGATCCCAGTTGGTGATTCTTTGTGATAGTTCCTGTGTGACCAGTATTTTCTTCATAAAGTCTTTGCCTACACCAACATCTTCAAGAGTTTTACTTGTTCTATCTTCCAGGAGATTTAATGTTTCTGTTTTAATATTTAGGTCTTTTATCCATTTTAAATTTAGTTTAGTGCATGGTAAAGATATTGGTCCAGTTTTAATCTTTGGCATATGCAAACCCTATTTTTTCTGGCACCATTTATTAAAGAGGCTGTCTTTCAGTGAATGTGTTTGACACCTCCATCAAAGATAAGGTAGCTGAATATGTTTGAAGTTGTATTTGTATCTTCTAATCTGTTCCATTGATCTTTGCATCAGTTGTTTTTTTTTTCCTAGTACCACACTTTTTATCACAGCTTTCTAGTATAATTTCAGGTCAGGGATTGTGATGCCCTACTACCTTGCCTTTGTTGCCCAGATTTGCCTGTTATTTTAGGTCTCTTCTGCTTCCAAGTGAATTTTAGGATTGTTTTGTCTAATTCGGTGAGGTATACTTTTGGAATTTTGATAGGAGTTGCATTAAATCCATGTAACAGTCTTGAAAGTATGGCCATTTTCACTGTATTGGTTCTTCCTACCTAAGAACAAGAGATACCTTTCCATTTTCTGATATCCTCTTTAATCTTTTATCAGATTGAGATGAAGATCACATATTCCAGTTTTCTGTAGAATTTTTATCATAAATAGGTGATGTACTTTGTCAAAAGCTTTTCTACATTTATTGAGGAGATAATCATATGATTTTTGTCCTTGGCTTGGTTAATATGATGTACTACATTTATTCATTTATGCATGTTGAGCCATCTCTGCATGCTTGGGAAGAATCCCACTTGGTCATAGTATATAATCTTCTTCATGATTTGCTGTATTCTATTTGCCAGTATCTTATTCAGGTTTTTTCATCTATGTTCATTAGGGAGATTGGCCTGTAGTTCTGTTTCTTAGTTGTGACCTTCTCTGGTTTTGTATCAGGGTAATGCTTGATGCCAGGAATGAATTTGGGCCTTTTGCTTCCCTTTCAATTTTATTAAAGAGGTTGAGAAGTAGTGGTGTTAAGTGTTCTCTTTCTTATAGCATTCAGCAGTGAGCTGGCCAAATAGCTCAGTGGATTAAAGCACCCGCAAGTAGGTGCAGGGGCTGGGGATTTGATTCCCAGTCCTGCTGTGCTGGGCCTGCTCCTGGGGCACACTGAGAGGGCAGTTGAGACTGGGCATGATGGCACACACCTGTAATCCCATCTCTTCGGAGTCTGTAAAGAGGTGAATCACTATGAATCTGATCTAGTAGTGAGACCTTGGACACCCTATAGACTCTTCCCTAAAAATACAAAGAAAAAGAAAAGTAAAATTCAGCAGTGAAGACCTGGGATTTTTTTTTGTTTGTTTGTTTTGTTATTTAGGATTTTTATATCGTCTTGATTCAGCTTTGGTGATTGATTCATATGTATCCAGGAATTTGTTCATTTTATCTGCATTTTCTATCTTATTATAATTCAAGTTTTCAGAGTAAGTGTATATACTGTTCTGGATTTGTGCAGGGTTTGTTGTGATTTTACTCTTTTCATTTGTAATTGTGTGTATTTGTTTTCTGACCTTCTTGGGTGAGGTTGGCCAAGGTTTTGTCGATTTTATTTAATCTTTCAAAGAAACAACTGTTTAATTCATTGATTCTTTGTATTTTCTTGGTCTGCAATACATTAATTTGTGCTTCAATCTATAATTTCTTCCCTTGTACAAGCATTTGGCTTAGCCTTGCTCTTGCTTTTCTAGAGGTTTGAGGTTCATCATTAAGCTGTTTATTTGTGCTTGGTCTGTTTTCCTAACATGGGTGTTTACTGCTATCAGTTTTTCTCTTAGGACTGCTTTCATCATGTCTCCATAAGTTCTGGCATGTTGTATTGTCATTCAGTTGTAGAAGTTGTCTAATTCCTTCTTCAGTTTCATGTGTGACCTATTCATTGGTTGTTCAGGAAGTTGCTGTTTCATTTTCATGTATTATAGAGTTCTCTTGGTATCTTTTGCCATTGATTTCCAATTTCATTGCACTGTGGTCTGATAATAAGTATGGGATAATTTCAGTTCCTTTGCATTTACTTAACTATGTTCTATAAGCTAGTATTGGCCTGTTTTGGAGAATGTCCTATGTATAGCTGAAAAGAATATGTATTCTCACATTGTGGAGTAGAACACTCTGTAGACATCTAAATCCATTTGTCAAAGATTGATTTAGTTCTAATATTTCATTGTTGATTTTTTTTTTTTTTGTCTAGTTAATTTGTCTTTTTGTGACAGTGGGTATTGAGAACCATGTAGAAATTAATAAAAATACCTTAGAAAGTGTGTTTTGAATCCTGATGACTACTAGTGGCTAGATAGCTGCTATTCACAGATCATATAATGTAACCATGACAGAGCAAGCATATAAATCCCCAAATTTTTTGTTTTCATCTGTTATGTTGTTCTAAAGTAGATTATTTTCAGACAGAAAACAGAATGAGAATTAAAGCCCAAACTAGATTAGGAAAAAATACATCCTTATTTTTAGGTCTTTAGAATAAGGTGAATTATAGTGATAAACTGTTTTGAAATATGTTTGATTAGGTTTTTTTTTTTTTTTTTAAAGTTTAAGATTATATTGGGCATTTAGTAATTGTTAGCTGATCTAAGAATTTTCTTTTATAAATGAGAATGAAATTTGTAAATCATTGTGACTTGAGCACATTTACATAATAGAGACTGAAAAGTTACAAAGAATTTTGTGTATAGGACAAAAGCAAAGTCAGAGGTAAAGTCCAATTACTGGTGTATAAAGACTAATTTTGTGAAATAATATTGATTTATTAAATAAATCACACTGTTGTGAAACTCTTTACTAAAGATTTTTAGAAAAACTAAGTTTGCATGTGTTTGTAGATATACATACTTTCCAGGCATAATTCAGTAGGAAAAGCTTTTCTAAAGCATATTATAAATGAGGATAATCACATTTTTCCAACGATTTACAGTGCTGGATGGCATTTTAAAAGTAAGCAATTAGCAATTAACTTTAATTTCTGTAGGCATGCCAGTATACTTGCTAAGCATCTTTATCTTTTGATTCTAGATGTGCTTAGAATTCAGTAAGCCAAACTGAAGGCATCTCGTAGAAGAAAAAAAATCCAAATTGGCTTTTATGTTTTATAATACTGAAATAAAGATGATTTTACAGAAATTCTAACCAAGTCATTAACTCTTCTGTAGTTTTCTCTCTATATTAGAAACAGTTTTCACTGTACAATAACATGTGTGGCCCTACTTGAGAGGACTTGTTCCTTTTGCTTCCTTTTTATTGCTAATAAGGTCCTGAATGAACACTTCTGATGAGGATTCCTTTATTCATTTGCAAGGATCTAAGCATCTTGAGGCCAGGTATTTTGATTATATGTTTCTTAGTAAGTACTTGCAAAAAGCCTTACAGATATGGAATTTGTGAAATTATAAAGTATTAATGATTTTATTGAAAACTAAAGGACCTACCAGATTGGCTGTATTTCAAAATGGTTAGTTAAGATAACTTGCCATTGGCAGTAATAATCATGTAATCTGCTTGTCAACAAATTTATAAAATTTTGTTTATGTGAATCTCTGGCCAACCTTTAAAGTTATGTTCTTGAAAAGGGCTGTTGATGCCCGAACTGTAGTTGACAATACTATGGTTGACAAGATAACCATTATATGGAAAATGGAAGTTTAAAGAAAAAAAAAATTCTCTAGAAGTTTCTGAGGGCTTTTATTAAACATAATAAATGAAAGCTGTAAAGAGAATTATTTCAAAACAACTCAGGTTTGTTTTATCTGGAGGTGAACTGATTGGGAAAGTTGTAGTGTGGTCTGCTGTGGCAGATTCTCTAAATATTGTTACTTGGCTTTTACTTACTTTTAAAATATTTGAACTAGTCCAAAATAACAAAATGTGATAATGCCTTTAACATTTGTATTGCTGGCCCCTGATTGTGGTCAAGGATATGTGTCTCTGGGCCTTGTCTTCTCTTAAATATATTGAGAAGTGGAACATAGTTGTTTAATCTTTTTCTTCTCTTTATATCTCTATTTCTACCTTTATTATAGACAGCTAGGTTAGGTAGAAACAGGCAATTAGAAAGAATGAGGCCTTACAGGAAGTCAGTGGAAGAAGATATCACATTACAGCTGTGGCTGGAGGTGAATTCCGTGAAGGCCAGGCATTCAAGATAAAGAAGGAATGACTAGACTTATGTATCTCCCTGAGGAGTAAACATCCTATAATCTATATGCTAAATAGGTATCAGTCACCTAGGTGAATGACTAAGACTTCCCAACTCAACTCATCTCTTCCAAAAAGAGTCCTTGTTCTTTCCATGTACACTTACTAAATTACTTGCTTCCCTATTGGGTCAGTATTACCTAAGTGACTACAGTTGTTATCTTATTGATTAATCTTATTGGTTGTCCTACCTCGTACCCACCGGTTTTGTGCTATAAAACCTCTGTGGAGTCCATGGTAACCAACTTTCTGGATCCCCTGCCACCTCCCAATAATATTTCCTACTTTTCACCACTGTTGTTCTTCAGAGTTCATTCTTCTGTCTTGAGAACTACAAACTCAGCATGTAGGGCATCTAGCAGGTTGGGATTACATATATTTCCTTTGTGTCAGTTGGAGGTTCTGTATCAGCCTTCATTTTGCTGCAGAACTATTGACTGGTTGTCTTTTGGCCATTTTTTCTTTAATTTACATTTTTCCTTCTTTTAGACAAAGCTAGGAGGAAGACATTAAATCTCAAGAAGTTCAGCTCCCCCTGTGCCTGAGTCTCCCCCACAGTTTTCATTGCTGGAGCTAAGTAAAGTCATGGGAAAGAAGGGACAGTTCTCTGCATGCTAGGAACTGTGTTGGAGTGGTGTTAAATTTTAAATATTCCCCTTGGGAGGGATAGACAATTACATTGTTTAAAGTCTTTTGCTACACTGTGAAGTTGGTCATGCTTATTTACTTATAAAAGACTTTAGATTACTGTTAGGAATGCAATCTGTTATTTTATGAAGTTTACTCAATGAGTTGGACACAGTGCTTTCTTAGAAATGTTGTCGCAGGGAGGGCATGGCAGGTCACTTAATGTCAAATGTGTTACAGTCAATGTCTTTAGAGTATAGTGGTATTTTATGTGGGAATTGGCGTAATTTTTATAGCATAGCATTCTGAAGGGATTAATGTGAATTAATAGTTTTATTCTTTTTCTGCTATGTAAAAATTTCATTTTGGATCTGATTGAACTGGATGGGGCAAAGGAACGTATAGGCTACTGCAAAGAAACCTAAATAGGTAGTTCAGAATTCCAAACAAGGTATTATCTGGAATCTTGCCAACCTTTTCCCCTTTTCTCATGGGTCAATTATATTAAAGATTATTACTTATTTTAAAATCCTGAAGAGAACAATATGTAATAGAACAGTCATTGTTAATTTCTTGTCATCTTGTTTTGAGATTCTGTATCTTCTGTATCTTTTTTTTTTAGGAATTCAGCAGTGGTTGTTATCTTACATATTATTGTCTTCAAATTAGTTGTTCAGATTACCTGATATAATCATGCACAATTGGTCCAAGAAAGGTTATAACAAATTTAAAAGGAGACAGAGAAAACATTAAGTTGCACCTTTCAGTAGACTAGCAGAAATCAGCAGTACAGTTAACCAAGTTTGGTTTCTTTTTCTTTTTTACTGTCTTTAAAACAAACAAACAGATAAACAAAAAATCTTGAATTTTAGAATATAAATTTCTTTGGGAATTATATTTTATTGCTGTTTTTCCTTTTTTCAAACACATTCGCTATTGAGAAGGCAGTATCTATGATAGATTATATAGATATTTCTTAATATTTAAAGAAAAGGTATTTGGTTGTGAGTAGACTTTTCAACTTTTTCTTTTTGAGAAGAATTCGCATCATTTAAAAAAGCCTTACAGTTACTGTTATCCTAGCAATTCTTAATGACCCAGGTAAGAATGAGTGAATAGCTAGGTAATGATATATTATATGAAAACACAAGTTCAAATTTTCTACATTTAATTTTTTAAATAGTTAATTAGTATATTTTTGACATATAATGATCATACTCATCATAGGGAAACTGTACCTGTATCCAATATATTTATTCCCCCCTTCTCCTTATTCCTTATTTCTGTCTCCTTTTGTAAAACTTTGTTTCTACTGTTTTTCTTCCATTTAAAAAACAAAAAAACAGGTACTTTAATCTGCTGTGCTATCTGGTCAGCACTTATTGTTGGCTTTCTTGAAGCACATTAAAAATACACACTAAGGATATTATTTTCATGGATTTTTTTTATGTGTCTGATTCAGGAGAATGTGAGCTTTTTGAGAAAGTGTTTTGTTCATATTTGTTTTCATGATAGACACAGTAGTAATAGATATTTCAGTAATTTTTAAATTAGTGAATACTTCATTGGAAAGTTTAATTCACCTCGTTTTTCCACAGAAAGCAGAATTATTTTGATTTCTATGGTGACTTTCTTTAAAAGTTGTTTTATGACTTTCTGTCTGAAATTTTATAAGAAAATCAGGAGGCAACTTTAGTTTTCTAGTCAGCACAATGTTTATCTTTTTCATTATTTATGTAATCAAACCTGTGTAGACAAGATGTGACCCTGCACAAATGGAAAAGAAATTAAGGTTAACATTTCTAGATTAATATGGCTGATAATTTCTGTACAATGACAAGTCAACATAGTGAAAATGCAATGTTTATTTAAAAGCTTAAAAAAATTTGATTTCAAAAAAAATCTGCATTACAATATGTGATCCATCTTTATATTTGTGAAAACATTTTATTTTATTGATTTATTTTTGGGTACCAAGGATGATTGAACTCAGGACTTGCACATGCCAGGCAGGCACTTATGCTGTTAAGCTATCTCTCTAGCTCTGAAAACAGTTTTATATATATATATATATATATATATATATATATATATATATATATATATTTATTTATTTATTTATTTATTTATTTCACTAACTCAGCCTGCCCTGGGGGCAGGCCTGGCATGGCATGTAGTGCCAGGGATTGAACTATAGTCCCAGCACTTTTGTAGGCTTGCCTACCAGGTGCCTT
>PVKA01000986.1:108115-164358 GCA_004027165.1 Ctenomys sociabilis
TATTGTTAGGTGTTAGAATAATTTTAGGCTTCTAATAGTACAGTTCTGGTTAGAGTCATCATTTAAGACCTCTGCACATAAGTCAGATCTAGAGCAGTAATGTATAATTTTAGCAAATCCCTCAATTCAAGAATATTTCCAAGATATTACTATATTATTTTCTTTTGGAAGCTGTTACATTCTTTGTTTTGCTCCTGTTTGGTCTCAGCCCTACTGTGGACTTTCATGTGTTGTGATGATGAGGAGAGAGAAAACAGCTATTTAGTTAAGAACTAGGTGGAGAGCTAGGTTCACTGACTAGCTCACTAGCTCAGTGATTTCTTCCTTACTTGCAATGTAAAATATACATTTGTTTCTTGAGAAAACAACTATTGTAACATATTATGGATTCCGAGAACCTCATATCCAAATGGTGTACAAGGGAAAGAATTACTACAGAATATTAAAGATGAAAGTATCAGAGATAAAAGAAAAGGTAAAGGAAAGTTGTATAAACAAGGCAGTGAGTTTCAAGACTAAACAAATATTTTATGTTGTTAAATAGAGCTGAGAGGTTTAAAAAAAAAAAAAAGGCCACCTACTGTCAGGTCTTTTTCAGCATTCTTAGCCAGGGTCTGTTGTCTGTTTCTCTTTATATTCTCATTCTCTCTCTCTGTCTCTCTCTCCCTTTTGTATTTTTTTTTAATGTTTCTCCTTGTTATCAGGGAATGTTGCATATAATTTTTTTAAAGCATGAATCACAATCTGTCCTAAGGTTTGTCCTTCTCTTGTTGGTCTAGAGCTGTGAGAAATGGGTTTCCTAGTCTTGTTTTTTTCCACTGTGTGGTTGTCGTGCCTAGCTGGCCCTCTGTAGATTTTGCTGAAGGAACACATGTTAAACCAGTTACAACTCCTTTTAGAAATAGTTTCAAATTTTATCTCAGTGTAAAGCTAAGGAGACTTGATTACCTACTTTTCTGGGGATCAGCAAAAATGGCACCAATGAAAATTTATTTCTTGTTCCTATACAATTATTTATGGACTGTATAGTAATAGTAATGCACTATTAGCACAGTGCTGTATTTTCACTAATTCAGTTTGAAAAATTATGTTACTTATATTTTGATAGTTAAATTAGCCAACAGTTAAAAATTTGTTGTCTACTCTTAAATTATGCATAACAATATTAAAAATGATATTAAAATTGAATTAGCACTATAATTTTAGTAAGCTGATGTTGTCTGAAGCAGCTGTGCCTCCATTGAAGCAGTGATGCAATAAATCCACTCCCTACCCTGTAGCTTTGTGTGAATAGTGTCTCTTTCACTTTATGAAGATGTCTTTGTCAGGGAAATAATAAAGCATTTGTTCAGTATTTGTATACTGCAAATTTACATTAGTGAATGTGTTGGAAACTTTTTAAAAGTTCATGTACATATTATATATTTAAAAGATGCTTAAAAAAATCAAAGGCTGGATTTTATAAATGGAGAGTATAAAATCCAGGGCCTTTTGTGGTGAGCTCATGATTTCTTGTTTCTTGCTCAGAGTTTTACATTTTGTAAGTAGTAAAAAAGTCTTTTAAAAAACCTTTATTGTGTCTAGTGGTATTAAAAACAATATTGAACTGCCTAAGTTTAACACTTGGAAGTTTTTGCTTATTTGTCTTACCAGGAAAATACATTTTATATCCTTCAAATCCATAGCAGTGGTATACTATCAGTAGAGTAAAATGCCTTGAAGTGTGGATATCTCAAAGTATGTAGGAATAAGTAATTTTGAGAACTCATTGTTTTCAGATCTATAAAGACTTTTCTTTTTATTGAAGTAGGATATTCACTTGGAAAAAACACAACTAGAGTAGTTGGATTGCACACCCTAAAATCATCTATCTACTTCCTGTTTACTGTGTGCTAGTTTCTAGGTGGCTTGTAATTTATTAATTTGGAACTACACAAATGTGTTCTCATCAACTACCTTGCTTCCAAATTTTGTGGAATGTGAGCAAAAGCTTTAGAGCCTTCCATGATGTGTATTTGAATTGAGACACTCACACTAGTGCTGAGTTAGGTTGCTTTTACTACTAAGGTCCATTTCTTTATCATCTGTAAAACACACAATTGATGATACATGTACCATATAAAAGGTAATAGGGTTGTTTGCATATTAAGCAAGGTAATGTATACATACCTGGTGTAGTACCCACTGAACAGTGAAAGCTAAGCAAATGGGAACTGTTGCTAGGCAGCTGTTCTTCCTGTGTAGTCTTCCTTTTCCCTGTAGCTTTTCTGGCCTTTTGTTCAGAAATGTCTCCTTTGATGTCCTTTTGACTTCAGGGTGTTTCCTTGTCTCATACCCATATTTAATTAATACTACTTTGAGGATCCTTATTGGCGGATTTTTCTTGACAAACCTTCATTCATTTGCTTGTTTTGTTTGTTCAAAGATCATGCAGAGTGAGTACAACATCCTCAAGTCTTACTGCTTTTACTGAAATGCTTCTTAAAAGATATGTGATCTTTGCAGGTTAATTAACCTCGTAATTTTCTTGTCTCTTTAGTGAATAATAATGATACCTATCTCATACTTTTGAGGTAAGATTAAGATAATATATATAGTTTATGTTATACAGAATAAATGCTAGCTCTTATGAGCCACACTCTTAGTTGCTGCTTAATTTATTTGGTCCCCTGATGAATGTCTAGAATATTTTTTTAGTGTTTTTGATACTTACGCAAAATAAGTCTTATTATACAGACCAGCCTAATACAACATTATTAGTATACTAGTAACATAATATAAGGAATACATTTGTACTCATGTACACACATGTGATGCTTATTTTTTGAAGTGCTCCCTAGGATTTATAAGATGTGTGTTGAAAGCAGCTGTATGGTGTGGGTATTTTGTGATACTGTGCTTGGAGCTAATGGAACTTTTAAAAAATGATGAATGACAGTTTCATTGTGATATGAGCACTTTTATTATATCCCATTTGGTGTTATAAGATGAATCCAAGGGCCATTCAGGGACCAAATAATACTTATGTAACTCAGAGCCTGATGATATATTTCTAAAATGTGCTTCTCAGTTGTATTAGGTAATGTTTTCTTATTTTTGTGTGTCATTTTTGGCACAGTTGGCTTTTATGTATAATATTTTGTTTAAAGACTACAAAAGAGGGCCAGGGAGATGGCACAGTAGAATAAGTGCTTCCCTGGTAAGCACAAGGGCCAGAGTTCAATCCCCAGTTCTGCCCCCGCCTAAAAAAAAGAAGAGTACAAAAGATAACATTGGATTGAAAGTAGGGCTTGCCAAATTGTCTGTGGAAGTACTTATTTGTTTCTGATGTGGTGATCTATGAATTTTCTGCTATTATCATCTTATATTTGGCTGAGAACAATTTATTGTAATTACATTATTTCTTGTTAAGATCTACTGGATGAAATTCAACATGAACTTCTATTGTAATAGATATAACTATAACTGCCTACAGTACTGAATGATCTGG
Organism: Ctenomys sociabilis; assembly: GCA_004027165.1. Lineage (NCBI taxonomy): Eukaryota > Metazoa > Chordata > Mammalia > Rodentia > Ctenomyidae > Ctenomys > Ctenomys sociabilis. The sequence goes on from PVKA01000986.1 coordinate 111,606, forward strand.
GAAAAATAATTGTAAAAAGTAAATGAAAGTATGTTTAACAGAATTCTTTCTGTTATCATGGAAATTGACAAGGTAATTGATTTAGTCTCATCTTGAAGCATATTTTAGTAACGTTAACTTTAATGACCACTTTGGTGAGTGCTGGGTCAGAGCTTTGCAGGTTTTCCTCATTTCTTGTGATTATTCTAAAACACACAATTTAAACCATTGTAGAGGGGTATACTTGCCTATGATCATGAAGATTATTGCATATAAATTGTTCTTAAATTCACTAAAATATTTATCTTCAGCTCGCACGAATAATTGATAGTTTCATGAGATTAGAAGGTTATAGGAATCATCCATAAAATGTATGTTAAGATTTTGTGGATTTGTTTTCAAGAAAAGAAATGTAAAGACAAGTGAAAGTCAGAAACTATAGTAAGATTAGTTACTTATAGTTGAAGCTGGACAGCCTGGATCTAATTCCTGCTATGCAGGTTATTTTCCATAGGGCTGAAATTACTATACTGAACATCTCTGTCCTTCCCCTATAAATTGGGAAGATAATCATAAAACTAACATAGCACATTGTTGTAAGGATTCAGTGAGATGATGTGTGTTAAATGCCTATCTGACAAATAGAAAACTCTTAATAAACAGTTTATAAAAGTCTAGAATAAGAAGCTGTTACAGATCAGTCTTGTGTCATCTTTTAAAAATACTCATTCTACTGGAAATGCAGCTAAGGTGTAATCTTCAGTTTGTTGGCAACTGTTGGCAAGTTAAAGTGAGTAAAATGACTCACACTTTCATCTTGGTTCTAAGTATATGCTGTTGGCAATGTGTCATTCCACTCTGCCCTCCAATGTGGGAATTGTACACATATTCAAGTTTGTAATTATGTTTTTCATCAGTAGTAATGGCATATGAATGCTGTTACATCACTTCATATCCCTTTTTTCTGTGAGTCACCTTACACTAAGTATAGGAGTTACTCGTCAGATCTGGGGGATTCCTAGAAGCCAGTAGTGATACTGTCTCTTCATAAGTAAGGCACAGAAGATAAACACCTTCTCTGTTGGCTCATTGGAGGTGAATGGGACTTCCATGTTGCTTGATGTACCCACTGGATGGCTCTTAACACAGCCATCCTATCACAGTGTCCTGCTTAAAGATAGGTGGCCTCCTATGTGGACAGCAGAACTGAGAGAGCATCTCTTTAGAGACACCAGGAGCGGGACCAGTCATGTTTGGCTGCTTCTTTCAGACCCTTGACTCTCTTGCCTTTGTACTGGAAGCTGAACACTAGACTTCAGCACTGAGCTATATTCCCAGGCTCTCTTTTATGTTTTGTTTTGAGATAGCTAATCTGCCCATGCTAGGCTTGGATTTGGATTCCTATGCCTTACCCTCCCAGAGTGCTAAGATTTCAGGTGTGCTTTACCATGTCCAGTTGCAGACCCTTGATTTGTAGAGACCTTCTGCACCCTTTGGAGGAGGGGTGTGGGAAGTATGGTAGAAAACATTGAGTATTGCTGTTGCTATAGGCCACATATGGACTTGACCTGCTGTGGAAGCATATAGCCAAAAGAACAGAAGTTTTGGTAAACAGAGTGAGACAGTGCTGTTAGTAGACTGGGAGCAAGATAAAGGCTGGCAGCCTCAGATGGGGGTTGTGGAACACAGACAGGTATCTGGAGCCCTTCATCTTATAAGAGCTTCTACTTATGGCAGGCTTCTTACTTACCAGAAGTGTTGATGTAAAAGAATAGATTGGGACTTTTTATTTCTCAATTTTGTCAGTCATAATTTTAAATGTTACCTTGAAATAGAATAAAAAGTTGAGTAAATATGTAATAGAAAGCTAAGAAGTTTTAGCAGAAGTATACTTTTTCAGTGACATTGTACCTAATCTAATTTTAAATATACATGAATATATTAAATGTTTACTTTGTTAAATAATTAACTTTCAGTAACTTTTTCATCCTAAGAAATACTTAGTGCTTAGCATGTACTAGGCATCGTGATAGGTAGTGACAGGTACAGTACTAGAGAATACCAAGATGAATAAGACATGCTACCTACTAGTTCAACATGCTTCATCTTTCTTTTTGCAGAAGGAATGACAGGACGTAGAGAGTTGTGAAGACAGTTATAGGATGACTGAGGTGGCAGCTGGAGGCTGATTAGGCAGGAAATGATTTGAGCAGTAGCGTTGCAAATGTGTGTAGAGCACGAAGTCTGCAAATGCAGCGTACCTTCTGCTTGGTGGGCCTGGCAGTGCCATTCAGGGCTTAGGACTGCTACAGTTGAGGGAAGAAGCTAGGCTAATAGAACTTAGGTATGACAGTTGGGCTTCTAATTGGAATTTGGACGAAATTCATTATGCAAATTTGAGAAAAAATTTAAAACTATTTAAAATGTGATGCAATGGAAATACTGATAATGCTAATAATGATATAAGGGATATTTGAATGAAAAGTTACAAATCATTTATATGTTGATAAGTAAAAGTTAATATTGAGGAGCCAGGTTTATTTTTAATGATTTTGTTGTACTAGATACTGTATGTTAATTTGGAAAATAGGAAAGTCTATGTGAAGACTTGTTTTGGACAGGAAATGTGTCACCTCTGCAGACTTCTGAGTTTATGGCAGCCATTTTACATCCAGTATTCAGTGGCCCTACGTTTTGTTATCACAGTTATTTGTGCTGTTTTTATAATTCTAGCTATCATTAGGCTCTTTTATTGTTGTTTACTAAGAAAAAAGAAAAAAAAAGCCAAATGATTTTCAAGGATTAATACATAAGCTGGGAGAGAATAAAGGAATTAAATTGTTTTCTGAGGTTTTACATTTTTGAAAAGCCATTTGTGTACCATAGAGTTGATGCAAGTATGAAAGGTGGAAGTGGCACTGGGCCAGAGTCCATTGGCTTATGGATGTCTTCCTGGTGTGGGAGCTGTGGTGGATAGCCAGCTGGTAAGCAGCTTTTTACACCCAACTGGACTGAACCAGCATGGTGTTGGGTGTTGGGGGCCCACTTGAGGGTTGCTTCTCAAGCATAAGAGGCAGAACTAGAGAAGCTGTAGAGAAGCTGTTGGAGAAGCTGTCTGAAGAAGCTGTTGGAAGCTGCTGGCTCTCTTGGGCTGTTCTGCTGGGAGACCTAGTCATGCTAGGTCATGATAAACTTTGCTGTTCTTGGAGGAGGAGCTCAGGACCTTGTAGTTGCTGAGAATGGCTACTGCTCACTTTGGGGGAGCTTGGGTCATCATCTTGAGCTTTATTTCCATGGCTCTGGAGGGGAAGATGGTGCACCTTTCAGTCTCCAAGCTTGTCATGTTGGCTTTCCTGATGGGAACTGTGCTTTCCTCATCCTTGGAGGAGTTCGGGACCTCACTGTTGCTGAGGATGGCTGTGGTACTTCTTAAGGGAGCTCTGATTCTTACCGTGAGTGTTGCTTCCTGGCTCCAGTGCAGATCCTTCAGTCTTCTAACACAGATCCTTCATCCTGCTGGTACAGACTTCCTAGCTTCCACCACTGACCTTTTGTCTTTCCCAGCACAGATCCATGAAAGAGGCCTGCATGAGATGTTATTGCAGGTGCTAGGCCTCCAGTTGCCTTGGTGGGAAGTATTGTTTTGGGCTCTAGGTTTTCAGCTAGACTCATGCAGGTTGTTAGGATCCTAACCCTAAACCTTTTGTGTGTGTGTGTGTGTGTGTGTGTGTGTGTGTATGTATGAGTATGCCTTTGGGCAAACTTTTACTATATTACTAATAATATCTATAATCTGTATATTGCTTTGAATTAATTCCCTTCATGAAATACTTTGTTCTAGTGTAGACTGGTTCTTTTCTAAACAGCTGTACATTTAGCACCTGGAAATGTCTAAATATGTTGTATTAGCTTTCTGTCACTATGTTAGGCTGGCACATAGGATTTAAAGGAAGAAAGGCTTATTTTGGTTTATGGTTTGTGAAACTTCAGTCAGTGGTTGACAGGCTCTGAAGCAGACACGTAAAGCTGCTCATCACATGGGAGCTAGGAAGCAGAAAGTGAGGGAAAAAATATTCCAGGGACAGAATGTACCCTTCAAAAGGTAACTGCTTTCCTGCATTTGGGCTCTACCTCCTCCTAAGTCCATTTAGCCATGAACTCACTAATTAGATTAGTATTCTCACAATGCAGTTACCTTTCTGGATCCTAGTTCTGCACAGTGCTGCAAGGTTGGGGGGGGGGTCAAACCCTCAGTAAATGAGCTGAGGAGCATTTGATATTTAAATCATAACATTTGGCCTCTTCTGACTTAATCATATGTCTGCCTCTTTGATTTTGTTAGAATTTTTCTGACACATTAAAAGGGTAAAAAAGATTTAAGAATGAAAGTGTGTGTCAAGACTGTCACAATAGAGAAGAGAAATTGGGTCTGATTCCAGAGACTAAGGGCAGAGATTTGTGAGTCAGGTTAAAGGGGTGGTCAGTGGATGAAAAATTCCTAAGAGGAGACCCATGTAAGGGGATTCTTGCTGAAGGCAGGGAAGGCAGACCAGGGAAATGAAATACCAGGGATGGGAGATGAGTACCCTGACCTTCTGTCAAATGACCATATGTCACAAGTGGCAGGATTTTCACTAGATTTTTTTTTTTTTTTTTTTTGCACCAGGGATTGATCTCAGACCCTTGTGCTTGCCAGAGAAGTGCTTATTCTACTGAGCCATCTCCCTGGCCCAAGGATTTTCATTAATGTGATTTAGCAGGATTCTTACTACAGCTGGATTAGGTAGGATAAACACAGGATACAGCCAACATTTTGGCTTTAAGGAAGAGAAAGTTCAAAGGAGCCTGACTGCACTTGGTCAAGGAGTGCTGGTTCTATTGTATATTGGTTTTCCTTGTCTATCCTTTTTTTTTTTTTCTTCAAAGAAGCACTACACAGGACACAACTATGATTCCTTAAGTCTGCATAGCGTGAAACAAGTTGCAGTTAAGTTTAGTAGCTTGAACAACATAAATTCATTCTTCTGTAGTTCTGAAGGTCAAATAGGCCAAAGCCAAGATTTTGGCAGGGCTGGTTACTTCTGGAGCTGAAAAGGGAGAAGCAATATTTTTTTGCCTTTCCCCAGGGTTAGGATGTGGAGATTTTGTTTTGTTTTTTAAGGAGAGGGTCAGTATTCAGCTGACTACACTTTTTATAGCAAAAATGTGTTTTTATTTTCATATTTTTTTCTCAGAACTTTGCAAAAAAGTGCTTTATAGTATTCTAGCCAGTAAGTTTAATGCCAGTTGGCTTCTCATTCCTTGATATATGACCTGAAATTTTTCCCTCTCATTAGACCTCAGAGATCTTTGCTTTTGTGAAATATTACAACTAGCTTAAACTGAGCATAAACTTAATTTATTAAATTCCAGTATAGTGTAATTAATGTCCATAAGCATCCCTCAAACAAGGATAGTACTTTTGTCAAGTGTTTTTCAAATTTATAGAACTCTGCCTACTTAAAATAAAAGAAAAGAAATCAGTGACTGGAAGAAGAAATAGAACATCCTGTAGTACTTATACATATCGTTTGGTGGAATACTTGTTTTGCTTTTACATGTGGTATGTTAAGAATGTTCAAAACCACTACTATACTATGTGCTTTCTTACTTTCTGAATCAGTGGCTAAAATTTTTCACACTTTTTATCATTGGCTGGAAACATAACTATAATCCTAGCATTGAAGGAAACTGAGGCTGAACGAGAAGTTTCAGTCACTTGGGCAACTAATGAGACCCTGTGTCAGAAAAGAAAGCAGGGAGGTAGCTCAGTGATAAAGCACTCCTGGCTTCAATCCCTAAAAAAATAAAAAAATTATCACTATGTGGTGGTAAGATAGAAAATGTACTTGGGATGAACTTTTCTGCTTACCTTTAATAATCAAAAAACTTTTCTTGCATTTCCAAATTTTATTAAATGCATTAAGGATGTGGGTAATTTTGAAGCACAAGATTAGGGCATATTATGAAACTGCTGCATGGTTAAAGACCCTGTTTGTTGTTAAATGGAATGCTGGGTGTGGGCTGGTGTGGTTCATAGTTGAGATCTATCCTGAAAGACATGTTTTCACCCTCAACAAATATCATCTTTGTTCTGGTGTCTGCAGCATATAATACAGCAAGGTCCTTTTTCACCCTTGGAAAAAGACAGAATGCATCTCAGATTTTTAAAAAGATTTCCTGCTTGTTCACAAAGAATTTAAAGTAGAGCTAGCTGCTTTCTGCTTTTTTTTGGTTATAATTATTTGGAAAATGTGTGAAGTACCACCTAAGAGTTGTAGTGTGCTTAGGAATTATAATAATGAAATCTTAGAGTAGATAGGTTACTGTATGAGGACTCAAGCAGCTGTCATTTCCCAAAGCCAGACTAACTATCCAACAAAAGGTAAAGTACTTTTAAAATTTGGTGTTGTTTTATAGACTTAACACTGGTCTGTCAAAATGAACAATAGGGTTGTGCATGGAATACTGTAATCCCAGTATTCCGGAAGGCCGAGGTAGAAGGATCACTGCAAGTTTGAGGCCAGCCTTGAACACATAGAGAGACCCTGTCTCAAAACAAAACAGTATGCTAGGAAATGATCTGCTGCCAATTTTATTTTGTTGGATTGAATTTGATATTTAGTAATTTCATATTAATTTGGGACTAATTTAGCAGCATTAACAAAATTTTAGATTAAAAAGTTTATTTTCTTCCATAAATTTGTTTCCAAAGATACTTTTTTAGGAGCATAGAACTAACATCTTGGTGAAGGAAGAAAGCTGATATTTAAAGTACTATACCACATTTTTTTTCACATGGCTTTTTAAATATTTTTTTTAAATTTATGTATTTGATACAGAGTCTCACTATGCAGCTTGGACTCATAATGACCTTCCTGTTTTCAGCCTTCCCAGTGCTGGGATTATAGGCCTATGTGTGTCACCATGCTGAAACTTCCATGGTTTTTATTGACAGCAACTTTTTATTCAGCTGCAAGTATGTAGCAAGCACACTGTTATACTTTAACCACTGTACTATTTTGGCAATGTATAGTAGTTATTTTAAACTACTTTTTTTCAGATAAACTTTTAAATTATGGCTTTGTCACACAAGAGGGTTATTAAGATACAATGTAAATTATGCTGCAATACCTTCATTAAATTATTTGATAAAAATTGATGGCATCAAATGAAAGTATCCAACAACACAGCTGTCATTGCTGTGTAGGTGTCTAGAACTTTGTGCATGCTTGCACACAGATACAGTATTGCTGCTGCTATGTTTTAGGGTAAACTCTTGTTCTTTCAATGGAATTTTTAAATAAGCAATCAGAATGCATCCAAAGGAATTAGTATAGTTCTTAATAAGCTTCTTAACTACAGATCAAAGTAAAAACCCTGCATAAAGATACTTCTTGACCTCTATAAATGATTGCCTTACAATGTGGATTAATAAATTTAATGTTAGGAAAGATTGGCATTTCTACATTGTCTCTTTTGCAGATTTGATTATGTTTCACAAAATTAGTTTGGCTTTAAATCCATTCTCCTTTTAGAATATATTCATAAATATTTCAAAATTTCCTTCTCACAGGGAAACATAAGAAATGTGTCAAGAAATTTAAAGATTAAGAGTTTGTTTATTATTGATTAGAATCAGCTGCTGTGCTGAGGTTACACTCCCTTTCTCTCTGAGAATCTGGAAACAATTTTATCTAATTCCAGTAGACCCTCTGCTATGTGGTGAGGTTTTTCTTCCTGGAAATGTCTAGCCTGACAGTGATCTTGGAGAATCTCCTGCATTTTGCTATAACTTTCTTCTGAGGCTCAGCATCTTCAGTTTCCAACTCCACGTGGATTCCGGTTTTTGCCTTTATACTTTTGAACTTACTGTTTTGTCTGAGACCTGGATGATGCTCAGAACTACTGCTGGGGTACGGAGGGGACTGGTACTAAAATGAAATTTCATGAAAGGAATTGATGAAGGCTCCTACATATAAAACAGGGTTATGAAAAAACAAATATGTATTTCAGATTTATGTTTATATACTTCATTGTAAAAATATGAGCAGCTAGTTTGTATTTTTGTTATCAACCCATTCTGTTTACTTATTACTTGTACTTCCACGAGAGGACAGTATGTTAACATTGTATACTCTGGAAAAAAACATTTAACATGAACATTTACTTCTCCTAGGCTAAAAGATTTATCATTTTCTGTTTTTCTCTTTTTACTATTACAAACAATCTTGTCTTTTTTTTTTTGGGAGGTGTCACTATTCTAGGCTGTCCTGGAACTACCAGTGTCTTCCTGCCTCAGCTTATTTATGGCTGATTACCTCATTGACATAAATCTCTAGAGATGGAATTACTGGGTAAAGGATATACTTTTTAAAAGATTTCTGATAACAAATTTTTTAGCTATGTAACTTCTAAAATTTGTACATTTGTGCTTATTTTCAGTATAAGGAACTGTAAATTTCCCCATGCTGTATGTTAAATGAATATTATTAGTACATTTTTTGTTTAGTGTAAGGTAGATACAAATTAATATTTTAAAATTTATGTTTTTTTAGTTACTAATGATGGATTATCTTTTTTTATTTTTTGGTGGAACAGGGATTGAACTGAGGCACTTGCCAGGAAAGCACTTATTCTACTGAGCCATCTCCCCTGCCCTTAATGATGGATTTCCATGTCTTAGTTTTCTTATATTTAGATTTAATTTTTAGCAGAGCTATAATTAGCATAGAGATTCAGCTGTCTGTAATACACTTTTGTAAACAGCTGACTGCCATGGTCCTCACTGCCTGCAGGGAGAAGTTAAGTCCCCTCCACAATGTGGGCTGATTGGTTTTGTGTTACTTCCAGAAGGACAGGAAGCATGCCTATCACTACTTCCTGTTCTTTGGTTTTAGCTGTTATCATTCGTTTCCTACTTTGGAGAGTGATGGTTTGATTCTCTAGGCTACATCTACCTCTGCTACATATTCATTCAGCTCTTGGGGAGTTACTAATGAAAGAGAATGCTATAAGTGAGCTCCCTTGTTTCAACCCCACCCTAACCGTTCCTTAAGAACTACCATTTTCTGGGCCTTTGGAAGCCAGGACAGGTCTCACTAATTCCTAAATAGTTATTTTAGAAGAGTTTTAGAAGAAATGAATATGAAAGTATATAGCTCAGTCTTTAACTGGAAGTCTTTCTGTAAACGTAGTGATGCAAACTATGGAATGTGGAGTACAGGGGAGGATTCAAATCCTGCCTTTGTTTTTTACTAGCTTCGTGACCTTGAACAAATTGCTTAAAATCTCTAAGCATTATTGATCTGTGTCTTAGTTACTTTTCTCACATTGCTGGGACAAATACCCAACACCCAAAATGAAGGAAGGAAAGGTTTGTTTAGCTCACAGTTACTGCAGGTTTCAGTCCATACTAGGCTGGCTCCAAGGCAAACTGGCACATGGCAGAGAGTAGCAGTTCATGGCAGCCAAACAGCAACAATGACAACAGAGAGCAGTAGCTAAAGAAAGTCTGTCTATCTGTCTGTCTGTTACATTACATTCAGGCTGTCTGCCCCAGCTGGAGAAAGTACTCACACCCATAATCCCAGCACTACTAAGACCTATAATCCTAGCCTTGGATCACACATAATCCCAGTGGATCATGAGTTAATCACAAACTCTAGAAGTCCCTACCCCATGACTACATGAGGCTTTGGGGGGACAACTAGACACATACCATAACAGTGTGGCATTACTAAGAATAACTGCTTTTTAGTAGTGTGAGAATTAAATTTGATAAGGCATTCTATAGTGCTAGGCTAAGTATCTTATTGTTTGCCAGGCATCTTATTAAGAATACAAATATAGTTGTTGCTGCTGTTGTGAATTACTCTTGTGAATTTCTCACTCATATCCTCACCTGCCTTGTCATTAGAGTGCTTTTCTCATGACTAGAGATGCAGTTTATACAATCTGTCCTTGGTCTTTTTATTTGTAGGACTTGGGATATGTAATCATACCATTTCATGTTATGGTCTCTGCTTTGGTTGTCAGTTTTGTTTCTAAACAATATCCCATTAAAGGAGAAAAGTTTTGTGCTTGCATGTGTGCATGAACCTGTGGTAAAACTAGAGACAGAGACCAGCTAGGAGGTCATTGTAACTGTTGAGGCAGTTGGTGAAAGGACAAAATGGGCAGTTTTTTCATTTTGCAATACAAAATATTTTACAGCTACCGGTAGGTATTTTATATGAATTTATTTTGAAAAAATTATAATTCTTAATACCTTTTTCAGTGATTTTCTTACCTTCTACCCCACTGCCTATTATCTGAAAATTTAGAATTTTCCATTTCAGTTTCTATTTCAGTTCCCATTTCTATAAAATTTTAGATCCAGAACTAACTCTTTAGGCCTATGTAAGATTTATTATGTCCTGTGTGTGTGCTATTTTATTAAATTTACTTTCTTTTAAATCATATAATTAAAATGCAGATATGTTGATATTCTAAAGGTATAGTTACAGATTTTTAACTTATCCATTTAAATTTATAGAATTTCGCTGATGTTTTCATTGTAGGCAATATTTTTAAAAAATTGTCTTTAGTTTGTAATTTTTTAACTTTATTGTTCATTGAATAACAGTTCACCAAATTTGACCTTTCTACAGATTCGGACCAGGATGTAGCACTCAAGCTTGCCCAAGAACGAGCTGAAATCGTTGCTAAATATGACAGAGTAAGTATCCATATTTACTCTGCAAGTTTTATTAGAAAACCATATAAATAGAGAGGGTTTTTTTTGTAGAGCATAAATCGCAGAAGCAGTTTGTTTACTTCATGGAAACATTAAAGCTCATCTGTTTTCCTCTTACTTCACCTCCAAATACTCTCCTTTCTGCCATTGTAGCATCTTGCTATTAAACCCCCAGGTCTGCTTCTCATGGGTCCTTGCCCTGGCTGTCCACTCAGCTGGGTATTCTTTGTATCCTGATGCCTGCTTGCCTCGCCCCTCACACGCTGCCTTCTGCAGGAGCACTTCTCTGACCTCCACATTGGTGACTTAACATCTACATCCTGGCACTCTGTATCCCTTTGATTTTTCATCATAATATTTATTATATCATCATTCTATATATTTTACGTATTTTATTTGTTGTCTACCTTCCTAGAATGTAATGCTGTCATGACAGGGATTTCTTTTGTTTGGTTTATCTTGCATTCTAAATACCTAGAAGTCCTTCACTTATACTAGGTATTTGTTAAGTATTTGAATAAGTATGGAGAATTTAATTGTGTGTTATTATAAAACAATACTAATACAGACCTTAGATACTATAGTAATGCATTCAGATGTAAAGTATGTTAGCATTTTATCCTATTTTATCCATCAAGAATCTGTTTCTTGATGGCCTATAAAAACACAGTTGGTGACTTACATGTCTCTTACCTCCTGAAATTTATGAGTCATAACCGTTATTTATAAATGTCATGTTTTCCCTTTGCATCACAGTATAATCATGTACTTTTTATTGTTGATAATTTGCGAATAGGAGCTACATAAAATTATAAGGAGTCATGTGGGCAGTGCTCTGCCTCCAGGGAGTCATGAGTTTCACCGAAATAAAACTCAGTAGTTGTATTTCCAGAGTTTATTTTCAAGTTGGTTGTTTGAAACATCAGACAGTTCCAATTATTGTTTCTAGGGTTTACTGTAGTACATGAAAAGCTTAATTAGGTTATTTCACGGCTTAACTGATAGAAAACTGGTAGAACTATCACTCCTTCATGCTTGCATGTGCCTGCCTTACCTTTATGCAGTCACCACAGGCCAGCATGGAGCATTCTTTTATTTTATAATGCAGAAATGAGTTCAGCAGTTCTTACAGGGTACTCAGAACACATGGGCAGATATTATAATATATATTTAGATTGAGGCCTCTGCTAGACAGTCGGGTGTTTGAGTCTAAAGTTTGAGGGATTTATACACTTTCATCATAGGCTCCTATGCTTACCAGTGTTAGTTAATAGCCTATGAACAAGTAATAACCTAGCAGAGAAATGTGCTGAGGACAGTACTATGGGCATTTCAACTGAAGAGTTTTCCATGACAAAGTCACAGAGTCAGAGAAGCAGGAGGAAACCTGCAGGAGGCATAGTCATAGAAATGGAAGAGGGGATTGAGCAGCATAGCCAAGTGAGTCTCTGGGTTCTCTATGTGAGGACTGTACAGTGAGATGGCCAATTTTTATTGGAAAGAATGGTTTCAGGGCCAGTATAGCTGTGTAGCGAAGCAAGAGAAAGAGAGAGAGAGATGAAACATATAGTCTGTTCCCCTGAGAAACAGGAATGAAGGACAAGAAAATTTTTCCCCCCCTAAGAAAAATTCCCTTTGGAGTATTTAAAGTTTGGCAGTTCCTTTTTTAAAAAAATGTATTTGGTACAGGGTTTCACTGTGCAGCTTGGACTCATAGTGATCCTCCTGTTTTCAACCTCCCCAGTGCTGGGATTCCAGGTGTGTGTCCCCACACTTGGTCTCCATGCCCAGCTCAGTGTTCTTAGGGCAGGGCCAGTGTGGCATGTGGTGTCATTCACTGAGCTGTCTCGCTGGCCTAGCAGTTCCTTTTTGAGTGGCTCTCTGCCCTGTTGGGCTTCCTTCTTTGGAAGCTTCCTGCAGGGGCCCTGGTCTGGTCAAGGCTCAGCTACCTATCAGTTGTTACTGATATGAAGAATCTTACATAGTTTGTAATTAGGAATAGTGATTGCTTTTCCAAAAAGTTAGATTTTTAAAAATGTTGATTTTTTTGTCTTCTAAAATATCAATTTATAAGCTCTAAATAATACCTTTTTCTTTGTCTGTGATTTTAGGGACGAGAAGGTGCAGAGATTGAACCTTGGGAAGATGCTGATTATCTTGTTTATAAAGTCACAGATAGATTTGGCTTTTTGCAGTAAGTTGTATAGAATGAAAGTTCACATTTATTTATTTTATTTTAATGTTATTGTTATATTTATTTTATTTTTAATAAAGGTTCTGTGAATGAGATTCCAGGAATGACCATAGAACATGTTTGATTTGTTACTAGGTTTCTGGTGTTTTTAACCTCTGATTAGACTTGAAGTATATAGTTAAGAATATGATCTTTAGTATTTTTTGAGTTTTGGAAAGAACATTAAATTCAGTAGATTAGTTGTACTAATAATGTAGCAGAATTAAATGTACATGCATAACAATTTGCACTTTTAAAATAATTATAAAATATTTAATTTATGTGTGCATTTAAAATATAAAGCAATTAAAATCTTAGGTTATGCAGTCTAAAAATGAACATTGTAAAGAAATGCATTGATCTTCCTTATAGCTGTAAATGCAGTAATGATATTACTTCTCAAAATTAGTTCCATTTATCATGAATAATTTTTTTTAGTGAATTTAGGACAGGGTGTACAAGGTGTATAGGGTCTCACCATGTACATTGAACTTGTAGTGATTCTCTTGTTTTCAGCTTCCCAAATGCTGGGATTAGTGTCACCATACTCAGTCTCAATCATTGTCTCAGTGCACCCTGGAGGTATGGTTGAGCCACATGTTACTCTGGGGATGAGCCCTGGTCATTGCGCTCTGCTGCTGTGTATATTTTATGAAGACTTGGAAGAGGGCTAGACGACTAAGCGGTAACAGAGACTTTAACTCTTAACAGTCCTATAAAATGAGATAAACCCACTTATTTGGTTCTGGCACTGTTAAGTCAGATTTGTACAGGCCAACGACTTGTATTCATCTAAGTACTTTGTTTACTTTCATGCAATTTAAGATTAACTGAATTTTTATTCAGATTTATTCTTTTCTAGCTTTGTTTATTATAAGTATGAAAAGACTAAAAATTAAAATTGTATAGCATAATTTTTAAAAATCTTTTTAAGACAGAGTTTTGCTATGCAGTTCAGGCTGGCACTGAATTCGCTTTGTATTCCAGGGTGGCCTCAAACTCTCAACAATCCTCATGCCTCAGCCTCCCAAGTACTGGGATTGCAGGTGTACACTACCACGTCAGGCCTTTATAACATGTGATTAAGTTTGAAGGAAAAACATTTCTTTTATAGCTCACATCAGGAGCTTATACTATTCAAACTTGATCTTCTCCAGCTTAGCTTTTTCTTGTTTTTAGAAATTATTTTGTTGTATAGTTTCTGAGGGTAAAGCAAATAAGCAGTACTAGCAGTTAGAAGGTATGTGCCCTTTTTGTGGTTTTGCTGATCCGTAGTTCATTAATCATTTCATACTTCATCTGAAAACAAGAATTAGTAATTACTTCACATAACTTTAGGGTTAGAAAAATAAATGTAAGAAACTTTTTTTTTGTTGTTGTTTTTTGTACCAGGAATTGAACTCAGGCCCTGGTACTTGCCAGGCAGGTACTTCTGCTGCTGAGCTATATCCATCCCAGCCCAGAAATTTTATAAAGTTGTGGACAAATATAAGATATTATATTTAGTGACATTAGCATATCTGAAACTTTCAAGGAGTCTTTGAACTTCATTGACCTAAGAATATATTTGCTTATAATATAAATATTGTTAAATTAAACTCCCACTTTAAAAAGCCAGCTTTGACCATAAATGTGAAAGGAAATAATTATACATTTGTGTGGGTTAATATGCAGATCCTGGATAATGGGTAAAGTTTTGAAGGACAATTGGTGCAATAAGACTGTTAAGGTCAGTAGGTCCCTAATTTTTTTGCATTTTAGTGTCAGTGGGGCAGTTAAAAAGATTTTTTGGTTCTAGGTTACATTTTGATTCAGAAGATATAGCCCTATTTATTTTGACTTTCCTAAGTATTTCTGATGGGATTGAACCACTAGAATTTTTTTAATCATGTAATTTTTCCAATACAATTTTAAGGACATATGAAAATTGTGTAAAACTTGTCTTAAAGGGTCTGTTAATTACCTGTTTTTTTCTTTTGCTTGAAGTAACATGAAGTGAGCCTTAGAAACAAGAGCTTCTGACCAGAAATCCTACCCTGTATTTGATAATCCCAAAGTTGTAGTCAATTGTTTTATATTTATTTTTTATTCTTTGGGTCTTCTGTGAAAAAGTCAATACTTTACCTTAAAAATATTAGTTAACATCCATTTAATGCTGCCTGTGTGCCAGGCATTATTCTAAAACTGTTATATAGTTAAATTCACTTATTTCTGTTAAGAACTGTAGGACAGGCTTTCTTTTTACATCCTTTATCGTAGATAACAAAACTTAAGTAGAAAGAGGTCCAAGTCATACCGACAGTGTCAATTCTTCGATTTGGACTGTGATGGTGTCACTGCAGGGCTGTCACCACTGTAGTGTAGTGCAGGTGACTGCCTGTAGTATTAAAATAGGAGTACAGCATAAGTGGTTGGAAATGCCTACAAGAAGAATGAGAAGGGATATGGGAGGAGTGTCCAAAGAGGATACTTCACCAAATAGCTCAGCAGATTAAAGCACCTAGAAGCAGAAACAGGGGCTGGGAATTTGATTCCTGGGCCTGCCGGCTCTGGGGAGCACTGAGATGGCAGTTGAGACTGGATATGGTGGTACACCTATAATCCCAGCTCTTGGAAGGATGTAAACAGACAGATCACTACAAATCTAATCTAGTAGTGAGACCCTGAACACCCTGTAGACCCTTCCCTAAAATACAAAAAGAAAAAGGTAATTTCTGTTACAATATATTCTATTTGATGATCACTTAGGTGATCATTTTTATTATAGTACATTCTAAGATAGCTAAGTTCACCACTCTTTTGAAATTGAAGTAGATTGGTTCCATTTCTTAATACTTTTCACACTCCTTTGTATTTGCTTTGTGATGCAGTCCT
Source organism: Ctenomys sociabilis (assembly GCA_004027165.1). Classification (NCBI taxonomy): domain Eukaryota; kingdom Metazoa; phylum Chordata; class Mammalia; order Rodentia; family Ctenomyidae; genus Ctenomys; species Ctenomys sociabilis. The sequence goes on from PVKA01000986.1 coordinate 127,469, forward strand.
AGAGCAGGCAGCACAAATGAAAGTAATGAACCATAGAAATGGATTTTAATATAATATTACTTTATTAAGTTTTACCAAACCCATTTTTTTTTTTTTTGTTATAATGCCTAGTTGTAGTAAAAACTTTCTCTAGAGATTGTTACTAGTGGGTTTTATGACATGTCGCTGTAGACTGAAGTTGTTTGTAGGACTGAATAAAATTGCTTGACATAGGTAGTTAGATATTACTCCCTGCCACATCTTGATCAAACATTTTTTTTTACTGTCTTAGTTATTTTAAATTTTGGGCTTGTTCTGTAATGAAATTGGGTTTTAAGTTGAATCCCAATGCATTAAAATGGCAAAAAAAAAAAAAATCTTGTAACTTTCTCTGAAGGCCTCTGGGTTCATATCTTACTATAATTTCAGAAATTCAAATTCTTGTTATAATATTTGAAGGAGGGACAGAAATTAACAAATGCAGTAAGTACTAAATTGGTTTTACAATAGATTTCACTATAAATATTAAAGCTGTTGTCAACCAGCCTGCCTCAATGTCTGAGTAGCAACATCTTTGCTTAGTTCTCAGTCCTGAGGCATCATCCCAGGTCTTGTGCCTATGAGGGAGTTACAGCTGGACAGTAGAAAAATCAAGCTTGTTTAATCAAAAATAGCTACTGATCTGCTCAGCAAGAATGCTTGGTATTTGGATAATGTTAACTATTGCTTTTAGTTTACAAGCTATTCATAGTAAAAAGAAAATTGTACCAAAAATAGAGAAAATAAAATTAATATCAAGCAGGGGCCAGAGAGATGGCTCAGTGGAATAAGCACTTCCCTGGCAAGTGCAAGGGCCCAAGTTCAATCTCCAGTTCTACCAAAAAAAAGAAAAAAAAAAATTAGTATCAAGCATTAGATATTCAGCTACTTTTCAAAATTTTCATATTTATAAAATTTTGTACATTGTCTCAGTTCACCATGACTATACAAATACGTGCAAGCTAGAATAAAGGTGTGTTTATCTGTTTTGATTCAAGGAATTGAGAACTCTTTCTACAATCCTATAAATTTTGGGTAGGTCAAAGTAACAAAAGTTACTTTGTAAGTAGCAATGAAATTTAATTAGTATATTTGACAAACTGACTTTAACAATTTAAGATTTAAATTTATAAATGGAAGTTAACCTCACATTCGTAGAGATAGTCTGCCTGAGCTGTTGAGAATGATGCATCATGCTCTACTTAGCAATACATTTAAAGTTTAATAGTAGATAACAAATATATCAAACTAGTCTCTTTCTCTGGATAAATTTGTTATTGTTTTATTCACTGTATTTCTGCAAGATATAATTGTTTGCCAGCTTTGTGTTTTCTTCAGCCTTCAGGTGCCCATGAGCCCTTATTCTTGAAAGCAGGGATTAGCAAACGGTTTATATAAAAAGTTAGATATTAAATAGATTTGGTTTTTGGGCCACTTGATCTTTATTACAACTATAGGGCTAGGGATAGCTCAGCTGCATAAGCACCTGCCTGGCAAGTGCAGGGTCCTTAGTTTGATCTCAGGTACCATTAAAAAAAAACAACCAACCAACCAACCAAACAAACAAAAAACTATATCATTGTGCTGCTATAGCACAAAAACCATAGACAGGGCCTAAATAAGTGGGATGGCATTATTTCATTATAACGTCATTCACAAAAATAGGCACTGGGTCAGATTTAATACATGGGCCATAGTTTATTTAACTAAAGTAACACACTCTGCATTCACCTATATTGTAGTCCTTCCCCTCTGCTTGAAGAACATGTGTAGGTAGCAAGGGAAACCTGCATCCATGCATTTTTGCAGGTGTGCATTTGATATTCCATTTGTACAACCAGCATGTACTGAGCTTTTTCAGTGTTTGAAGGTATTTTTTGGAACTCTAAAAATGCTATTCTTCTGTGTTCTTGGAAGGCTGATAACATTAATGTTTACCAACACAGAGACTAGAAGAGGAAAAGTTCTGTGGAAATCTGTGTCTGCCCACAGCAAATTTGCATGAAAAGTTTTAGGCATAAGGAAAATCTGTGTAGGAAAATTGGACCACGTTCGTATACTGGGGGTTCAAAATCTTTTTTGTATTTATTCCTCAATGTTGTCTTCTTGAGAATTGATTTTATAGCCTCTGTTTATTCAATTTATATGGTTTGGCACTAACTGAGTATCTTAGTTTGGATCCGTAAGATTAGATAATGTTGAAACATTTCTGTGTTGGACTAAGCAACTAAGTGAAATTGTTAGTTTTCCTATCTGAGAAATGAAGGACTTAGACTCTATTAAGATCTCTTTTGGTGATTGCCCATCTTGGTTAGTTGCTGTAGCTTAGCAGATCATTTAAGGACTTTCCCCAGTAACAGAAGTGTGTCTTTGAACATGCTGAATTCTTGCGTACTCTTTTTAACTGTACTGTTCGGTTGCAAGAGAATGCTAAAGCCAAAATATGTTTATCTTGTTGAAAAAACATCAGTACTACTGAGAAAGATACTGAGTGAAAGCATTTTATTTTATGGATAACACTTTTAATATTACTGCTAGTTAATATGAGAATCTCCAATATTAGATGTGGTATCATGTACCAGACAGATGATTTTTTTTTTTTTTTTTTTTTTTCTTTTTGAGACATGGTCTTGTTGTGCAGTTCAGGCAGTGTTGTACTTGCTTTGTAGCCCAGGCTGGCTTCAAACTTGCACTGATCCTTTTGCCTCAGCCTCCCAAGTGCTAGGATTACACGCCATGTATATTTAAAAAAAAATCTCAAGGTCTCACCAATGTTTTCTTTATGGTACAAACCAGAAGTGGGTGTTTTTAATTCATAAATCCATTAGAGGCTGTTTTTTAAGCAGTTGTTTATTACAGACTATAATTGGAACCAGAAATGGAGGTGGTGATCTGTATACAGTACAGGTTAGCAGACTAACTGGCCTTAGGAGCCAAATTCAGCTCACCAGCCACTTTTGTAAAAGTGGCCACAATGCCATACTTGGTTTATATATTGTAGTGGCTGCTTCTTTACTAGAACATCAGAGTTGAGTACTTATGATAAAGGCTGTATGGTACATGAAACCTAAAATACTTGCTGCTTTAATATTTGCTGTGACAAAAAAAAAAAAAAAAAGTGCTGATTCTGGGGCTAGAGCAGTGTTCTAGAACTTTTTGCAGTGAACTTTTTACACTGTACTTTATTCAGTATGGCCTTACCTCCATGGACTTACCTACATGACTTTCATGTACTTGGACTGCATGAACTACATTGAAATAGCCACAGGTGGTTAATGGCTGCTGTAGAGGGCAGTGCAGGTATGGATATTTGAGGACATGGCATTGCCACAAAATAGATGTTGTTTTCAATTGATTACAGTGGAAGGGAAACTTTTAACTCTTTCGTTCAGTAAATCTTGCACATCATGTATACCTGTGGGTATGTAAGTTTTAAAAGTTTGCTTTGATTTCAGCCATTTCACACATATTATTATTTTCTGCAGTGAGGAGGAACTCCCATATCATAATGCAGCTATGGAACGGGTAAGTCCAGTTCTTTATTTATAGTTACTGGTGAATTACCTTTGTTAGAGAAATAAAATTTTCATTGTGATTTTCTAGGTTTCTTTTTTTGTTTGTTTGTTTGTATTTTTTTTGGTGCAGAGTCTCACTGTGTATCTCAGACTTATAGTGATCCTCCTGTTGTCAGCCTCCCTAGTGCTGGGATTACAGGCATGTGCCACCATACCTGGACTCCATTGCCAGCCAGCTCAGCGTACCTTGGGGGGTGGCAGAGCCAATGAGGCATGTGGTACCAAGGATCGATCCCTGACCCATGCGCTTGCCTCAGCAAGCACTTAGTCTGCTGAGCTGTCTTGCTGGCCCTTCCATTGTGATTGCTATTTCATATGCAATATGCAGTCATTCTTCAGATTTGACCCTAATTACATCACTCAAAGAAAGTAAACTAATGATAAAATCATTTTAAGAGGTTTTATGAGATTCTGATAACTTGAGCCCTGGTGCACCCAAGATTCCTGGGCCATCTTGGCATGTGGTACCAGGAATCAAACCTGAGTCCTTGCACTTGCCAGGCAGGTGGTTAGACTACCAAGCTATCTCCCCAGCCTCTATCAGTCTACTTTAAATAGTAACAAAAGGATGTGCTCTTGTCCTATAACCATCACCTTTTGTCTAATTCTCCAACTTACTTTCTGGCAGTTTCTTTCACTCCTCCTTTCGCCGCTTAGGTTCTGTTGTCCTTACAGATGGTCTCTATCTTACATGATTCCACTGACAGTGGAGTGATAGTGATAACCAGCTCAGTAGAAAATATATTTCCAAAAAAGGGGATTGAACTCAGGCCCTTGCACTTGCCAGGGAAGCACTTATTCCACTGAGCCATGTCCCTGGCCCCTATATTTCTGATTTTCAATTTTTATCTTTTTCCTAAGCTAAGTGCTGAGATCTACCAGTGTCCTCATCCAAGTAACTCTACTCTTCTAGTTATTTAACCTGAAATCTTCTGACTTTTCTTTGATTTCCTTTCATACCCTTATCTCTTCTGTCAATGAGTATTGTGAGCTCTGCCTTCAGAATATGTTCAGAATGTGAGGGCTTTTGCCATTTCTTCTCTTAGATTGTCCACTCTAACCTTTCTTTTGGAGCTTGTTATCCTCCTCCTTTTGCCATTGTTCTTCTTCCTAGTCTTACTTGTTACCAAAAAGAGTCAGAATGATCCTATGAAAACAAGCAAGATAATATGGCTTTCTGGTCAGAAAACCTTATGGTGGCTCTCTATCTCATCCTCTTTTAAAGAGAAGTACTTTGAATGACCTTTTGAAGCCCATAGAAGCTTGTTCCTATTGGTTCCTTGAGCTCACCTCTTTTTACCTATTCTTTCTCACTAGCTGATTGCTTAGTGTCTCTTCCACATGCTGGTCAGATTCCCTCTTTCAGGTCTTTTGAGCTGGCTGCTTCCTCTTTTGGAGTATCCTTTCCACTTAGCTCCAGGCTCAGGTCTTCATTTCTTTTAGGTATCTACTTAAATGTGATTCTGCAGAATAACACCAACCTTAGCCAGCACTTTACATTGGGATAGTCCCTTGCCCTAAGGATAAATATTTACCTCCTTTAGTTTTCTCTTTACCATTTAACACTTTAATGTAGTATATATTTTGCTTATTTCTTTATTTTGCCAAGATGTAATCTGTGTAAGGTTTATCCCCAATTCCTGTTCTTTTTGTTCATTCCTGTATCACCAGAACCTAGAATAGTGCTTATGGAATATGCTCAGTAAGTGAATGAGTAGATAGATGGGTGGAGGTAATTGACTTCTTTAAAGCAGTAAATGTGTTGATTGAAGAGATTGTCCTTTCAAGTGTTACAGTGTCTTTTATTAGACAAAACAGGAACAGATGTTGGAAGGTTTAATTTTAAACAAAAGATACTCATATTTAGCGAAATTAAAGTTTACAGCCCAGTATTGACTTTTCCTACAATGGCCCCTCCATTTTTTTGTAATTTCCTGGCCCAGAAAGTCCCTAGTCCTCAAACCAGTAATTTAGATGACTCAAGAAATGTGACAAGTACAAAAGATGAAGTACTGTATGAGGCAGAGCTAGTACTGTATGAAGCTGCAGGCTTAAATGTTTTCTTACATTTTGATTTGTTTAAGAGACTTACCTGTGTAATAAGGCTTTTTACATAATGTAATTAAGCTAATAATTGGTTGCTGCTTACTTAGGAGAGTAATATTATGGGGAATAACTAAAAGGTGATCTGTGTAATTTATACTATTTAATAATTCATTTAAATAAGCATTTTGTGGGCTGACCAGATAGATCAGTGGATTAAAGCACCTGCTTAAGCAGACACACTGGCCGGGGATTGAACCTTGGGGTGCCAGCCCTGCCCCTGGGACCCACTGTGTGATTTGAGACTGGGTATGTTGGCATGCACCTGTATTCCCAGCTGTTGGGAGGCTGTAAACAGGAGGATCATTATGAATCTGATCTACGTCGTGAGACCCTGTAGAACCTATAGACCCTGTACTAAATTAAAAAAAAAAAAAATTGTCATTCTTCTGTCAGGGTAAGGTCAGGATTCTGAATTTACCAATTGAGATTCCATAAGGCTTTACAAACATCAGCTACATTCATTGCATTTCCATTTACAATTTTGGCTTCTTTGAAGTTGAATGAGAATTTAGTCCCATGTAAAATAGTTGAAGGCCAAAAATTTTTAGTTTAGCAAATTTACCTCTGATATTTCTGCTTTCAGTGCATGAATTCTCTGTTGACTGCTTAGTCCATTTATAGAAGACTAACAAATACATATTTTATTTTAGTTTTGGGGGAACCGGGGATTGAACTCAGGCCCTTGTGCTTGCCAAGCAAGCACTTATTCTGCCTAGCTATCTCCCCAGCCCCCAAGTACATATTTTATAATTGGGTAAAATTGCTACAAATCATAGCCTTGCTGAAGCTTGTAGTTTTTACAAAACATACTCTTGAAGCATGTGCTTCTTAATGTTTGGGGAGAACTGATGTACCAATTCGTAATCAATTCGTAATTATGGCTTTGGTTCTAGTTTTGGCTACATACTGTTTTACGTAAGCCACTCATTTAAAATAGGGGTAGTAATCTTCCCTCATAAGAGGATTAATATTGGTGTTTGCAAAGTACTTTGGGTTTTCCCAAACAGGCACTTAAATAAACATACATTTTATATTTACTCTGTAGAGAAAAATATTAATAATACATTATATTGTTTCTCTGAGCTTATTGATGTTTTTAATAAGGAGAAAATATTATATAAAATTGAATTTCAGAGTCACATATTCATGTAATATAGTATTTTAGGTGATGTACAGACTGTTGGAGCCTATCATTTCTTTAAACACTATACCTTAATTTTTTTTTTTTGTTTTTTTGGCAGAACTAGGGATTGAACTCAGGCCCTTACGCTTGCCAAGAAAGTGCTTATTCCACTTAGCCTTCTCCCCGGCCCCTTATACCTTAATTTTAGATGATTTGCAGTTTTGCTAGAATACATGATAGAACTCAGAAAGTCAAGGTGTTCTATGAAGGACCCATTCCTCCTTATACTTCTTGTCCTCTCCTGACCTCTGCTGGTGGTAGCTGGCATGGGTGACATGTCAGTTTTGTCTTCATTCTTGGATTGAATTGTCTGAGGAGGAAAACAAACTGTAGAGATAGGGGAAACACAGTAGCTTTTTATATTCTCACATTTCACAGAATAGAACACTTCTGATCATCAAGAAGTATTTGGATTTCCCCATACACTAAGCAATTCCCCAGTGGAGACTGACTGGGTGTTATACAATTTAGCTCAGTTCTGACACTGACTGGATTTAATACAGACCCAGCAGGTTAAGGGCATAGTCTCACAAGACATCAAAGACACATTGAAGCCCCAGATTGTCACCATGGCTTTGGACTCAAAGGCTGTAAATTAGCATCCCCTCATTCTTCCCTTAGATTTGATCATTAGGTAGGGTGGCTCACAGAATTCAAGAGTTCTGTTTCCTAGTACTCATGTATTATTCAGAGGAAGATGCATAGGGTTAAAAAAAATGCATAGGGTAAGGTACAGGGAGGGTACCATACCCTTTTTGGGTATGCCATGCCCTAAATGCTCACCAGTTTCAGAGCTCTCTAAGCCCTGTAGTTCAGGGACTTTGTGGAAGCTTTATGATCTAGGAAGGATTGATTATTACCTCGGTCTTCCTTTTCCAGAAGGTAGTGTGGAGCAGAACCAGGACCCAACATGAGTTATCTCATAGAACTGTAGCTACTCCTATAATTCCATGGGAAATCCCAGGAGTTTTAGGAGCCAGAAATCAAGGCATAGACTAAATTATACATTGAGTATATCACAGTATCATGCTAATATTCAAATTGGGATTCTCTAATAGCATCTAAATACTTAAATTTGAACAGGTTTAAAATTTCTCATTCCAGAAAAGAAGGTTTTTCAATCATCTTTCCATGCATTCTATATGTGTTTTAACTTTCACTGTTCAAATTCTTAGCCATCCTTTTTTTTTTTTTTTTGAACACAGGCCCTCGCACTTGCCAGGAAAGCGCTTATTCCACTGAGCCATTTCCCTGGCCCTTGAATTCTTAGCCATTTAACTAGTGACAGTAAGTTGGGACAAGAAAAAGCCATGTGGGCAACCCAACAAATGGCTGCTTAATACTTACTAGTCATTTGGTTTTATACAGAGGTCAAAACAGCTGTCTCAAATTCCAGGAGTAACGTGGAGTAAAAGAAGATAATGAATTCAGTTTTGATCCTTATACTTTGCTTTCCCTAGTAGAAAAGTTCTACTAGGAACATGGAAGCAGCATCAATTTAAAATAAAGAGTTTTTTGCTTTATAAACTTAAAGCAGAAGTTTAGTTCTTTCCTGAAAACAGCTCCTGGGCCATGTTACTGCGCTGTTTTCATAACCAGTGAAGGTAACAGAAAAAAGCAGAGAGAGGAAGACCACTGTATTATTCTGACATTTTGAGAGTAAAAGAATTTTCTCATGTTAAAGTCTCCAAGTATATTTTATAAAAGTACACTAATAAGCACATTTAGTACCCAGATCTTAGTTTTTAAACAGCACTTATGCTAAAAATAACCATGGTTTCACAGCTTTGATCTATATGTCTTTCCAAAGCGTCATGTAGTCAAAGGTGAGGCTTTTGTAGAGGTGACTAGATCTAGAGAATGTGTGATGCTGGTGTCAATTTATGGTGCAACACTAGGCTCCAGGGCACTAGGATTAAGGGTATGAGTGCTACCTACCCTAAGTGGCCCAGATAAGATACAAAGGATAGAAAGAGCAATGGTCAAACCCTACTGCTTTGTTACCTTTGCCTGCCACAAAATGTTTTCCTCTGCAATGCTTGTCTGCTGTTCCACTCTGCCTTGAAACCAGCCAATTATGGACTAAAACCTGTACACATTGTGAGCCAAATAAACCTTTTCCTTTTTAACCTTGGGTATTGAGAAGTAAACTAAGAAATGTGGCTTCTTAAAGTAATGGCTGATTCCAGGTCTGGATCATTGATAGTGACTAGGATCAACCTATGCCAGGAACCAAGGAAGTATTGGAAGAATAATAAGACATTTGGAAGGACTCAGATAAAAACAGAGAAATCTATCAGTGCATGGGCAGTCTGGCCAAAGTATGATGATGTTAATGGTTTATAATACTTTGAATTTTTATAAGTAATTCTTATGTTATTATATTGAAAAGGATAAATAGCTAAAAAGGACAGACTTCTAGTCTCACTTAGTGATAGAGAAGGAATGATAGAATTAGGGGAAAAAATACCATTATCAATGTCATAATTGTCCCATGCAAGAATTATCAAGAAATGATGAAATCATTGAGTAGTGTTGATTAGGAATAACATATATATAAGTATCTCAAAGTACATTACACAGATTACTTAATAAATATGAAAGGAAATGTAATGGGGAATTTGGGCAGATACCACCTTTAATGAGTGATCAAACTATAGCATCATTGATAGTGACACAGACTGGCACCATACACCCCTGATGTAATGTGGCAGGAAAGATACAATAACAGTGAGAAAAATCTTGCTCACATGTAAAGGAACCAGCCAGATAAAGGCAGATCTGTTACCTGGATTCTTAGAAAATGTCAGCATCATGATGACACATCCCTATGATCCCAGCACTGTGGGAGGCTGAGGCAGGAGGATTGTTAGTTCAAGCTCAGTCTAGTTAACTGATGTGGTGGCCTTCTATGTCAACACTTTTAAAAAATTGAAAGAGGTTAGGAATGTAACCCAGTCTGGCTTTAGTCCTTAGTCTCTCTTAAACACAGACACACACACACACACACAGACACACACAGACACACACACACACACACACAACGTCCTTAGTCTCTCTTAAACACACACACACACACACACACACACACACACACACACACACACACACACACCCAACAAAGACAAAAAGCCAAAGGCATTGTTAAATTAAAGGAAATTAAGACATCTCAATAAATATGTAACGCATAATAGGATCCTGAGTTCCTGCCCCCCCAAAAAACTAGCTATAAAAGTCATTTTGGAAAATATTTAGGAAATAACCTAATCAAGGAAATGAAAGACCTATACAATGAAAGCCAAAGCGCTCTGTAAAAAGAGAATGTATGTGTGAGAGGAGAAATGAGAAAGAAAATATTAAAAGGAGATAAAAGAAAGAAGAAAAATATCACATGGTTTCTCTTATATGAGAAACTCAAAGCATTAATACATTAAAAAGCTAGATAAAGTGCAGATCATAGGGAACAGGGAGATAAATCTTTTGCAAAAGGGGAGGGGAACATGGGATAGAGGAAGAGGGAAAGGAAAAAAGAGTGGATGAAAGAAAAGTTAGTACTTGTTATGTACATGTATCTATTGTCCAATATGAGTGTAATTAGGATGTGCTGATAATATATAATAATAAAAAATAATTTTTTTTTGTGGTGGAACCAGGAATTGAACTCAGATCTTGTGCTTGCCAGGGAAGTGCTTATTCCACTGAGCCATCTCCCTGGCCCCAAAATTAAAATTTTTAAAAATAAATGTTTCAGAACACTATCTTTAAGGAATATATGTCTAACTTTCTGAATTTTTCATTCACTCTGGAAACAAGACTCTAGAAAATTTAGAGATAAAGAAGTCAAAGAAACCTCTCTTTACTGTGGGTATCCCTTCCTGTTTTAAAGAACCCACAGGGTTCCAGCGGTGGAGGGAAATCAGAGGTCCAGGGTGAATGTTTCATGTGGAGCAGCAGATAAATATAAATAAACCATGCTAATGGCATAGTTCAAACCGTGGAGACCCACAAATGGTAGCAAGACAGATGATTAATTAATTTAACCCAGAAATCCAGACTGTGAGTAAACTTTTTTTTAATTTATCTGAAACAGAATCGAAAAAGAATAGATAAGACATTAGAAACAATACACAGTTTTTTAAAAAGATAGGTATTCAACAGTGGTTGTTACATTGCACATTGTTGTCTTCATTGTAGCTGTTCAGATTACAGATACAAGTATATAAAGGTGGTAAAGAAAATCATTTTGGGGGCTGGATATATAGCTCAGTGCTAGAATGCTTGCTTGTATGTCGTGTAAATCTAAATTCAGTCCCCAGTACTACCAAAATTTTAAAAGTCCCACATTTTAGGGATAAGTAAGAAATTTGGTTAAATGGACCAAAATTAAGGAGTTAATAAGTCAATTTAAAACTTCTTGGGTATAATAATACTGTGATTAGGATAGTGTTTTTGTTTATAGGTTTTTGTTCCACGCTAGGGAATGTGAATAAATGAAGTGGTTATGCCTATGATTTTCTAATAGGTTAGTTACACCCAAACTTCCAAACAATGTAGAAAAATGAAATCTTGCAAAAGATTAGTAATTTATGATGGTTCTTGATGAAGCATATTTGATATAGGGTATGCTACTCTTTCAACTTTGCTATAAGCTTAAAGTATTTTTGGGGGGAGAGGTTTTTTTTCCTTATTTTACAAGAAGTTTGTTTGTTTTTTTTTTTTTAGAGAGAGTCAATATAGTAAAAAACAACATTAATTAGAAATGATACCAAATTTCACTAAACAAAATGATAGGAATTTATCAGTGGCTGTTATATTGAATATTGTTGTCTTCAAGTTAGTTTTGTTTGGATTACCAGATACAAGCATTCAAAATTGATCAAAAAACTTAAAAAGAGAGAAAAGAAAGTTAAACATTTATGATTTTCAGAAGACCAGAAGAAATCAACAGTAAAATTGTGGAAGCTATCATGTGTTATTTCTTTTTCCCTTCCTTTTTTCTTTTTTTCTTTCCCTCTTCCCAGTTGTTCCTTTTGGACAGTTTTTGTCTCTTTCACAGTGTCTTAGTTACTTTTTACTCATTGCTGGGACAAATACCTGACACTCAAAGTGAAAGAAGGAAAGGTTTATTTAGCTTGCAGTTTGTGGAGGTTTCAGTTCATATTCCGCTGGCTCCAAGGCAATGACAGCAGTTATGGCAGCAGAAGACAATGAAGAACAGAGGAGGAGCAGCAGCAGTGGCATCCATCAAGTTCCTTTGTTTCTTTTACACTGACTACAAAGACTGTGCTCCATTGTGACAATCGGAGCTCCTCCAAAGTGGTGTGGCTGCAAAGATCAAGCTCCTCTGAAGAATGGGACTTCTCCAGTGAAGCGGGGCAAGGTGGTCAGGAAGCCTTCCTCAACTCCTTTATGTGCTGAGTCACTCTGGGGTGGCCCATGGCCCTATCTGGAACCAATCACATATCCCAGGGTGGGCCCAATCCAGCCCAGGTTAGGCCCTGTCTGCCTGCAGGGGGTGGTGGGGCACACCCAGAATTGCTGGAGCCCGTTCAGCCAAGTTGACACAATGTATCAACTACCACACACAGTATATGTTGTACCTTTCAGATTTTATTTATTCTTTCAGTTTCTTACACTAGGGAAGACAATGTGATGTTTACACATGGGATTCTAATTTATTTTACGTATGAGTATGGTCTCCAGTTGTATCTGTTTACCTTTAAAAGCCTAGAGTTTATTTATAGTTGAGTAATACTCCATTGTATAAAAATAACATCTTTTTTATCCATTCCTTGGTTGATGACCATTTGGGTTGTTTCCAAGATTTAGCTATAACAAATTGTGCTGCTGTAAAGATGGGTGCACGTATATTGCTGTGATAATGTCTTCAGTTGGAAAAATACCCAGGAAGGAAGTAGCGGGATAGAATCTGACCTCTAATCCTAGTTTTTTGAGGAATCTCCACAATGATTTCCATAGTGGTTGTACTAGATTGCACTCCCACCAGCGATGTAAAAGCAAATGATAAACTCAAGGCTTTTATAGGTAAGTGGATGCAACTAGAGACCATACTCATAAGTGAAATAACTTAGCTCCATATATGTAAACATCATATTATCTCCATAGTGAAAGAAACTGAAAGAGTAAATAAAACCTGAAAGATTCAGTTGATATTATGAAAGGGAAAGAAATTATATACTCTCCACACACACATAGGTAGCTAAGATAATAGTATTACTAATTTCTATTGGCTCATTGTAAGGAATAGTTAATGCTTTTGACCAATTTTATGTGCTTATATATGGTAGTCTAAACAACTGCTTTGAAGGTAACAATATTTAATATAACTGTTGATTTCGTATCAAAAAAGAAAAAGATTGTTAATATGCTCTTGTATTTTAGTTTTATCTTGGTGGCATTGGGTCTATCACAAGTTGATATTCCTGAGCCTATTTTTCTAGGGCATTTGACTTTGTATTTGTCAAATATGTTTTCAGTTATTTCTTTAGGGTAATTTTTACAATAATTAGCTTCAGAATATTTGGTGAGAAAATGTATTTTATTTCATAAATTAGAGATTCAAGAATGGGGAGAAAAAAACTTGCATGTATATTGTATATTGTTGAGCTGACAGATTTATGGAGTTAACATTTAAATTTGATTGATGTATTGATAATTTAAAAATTCTGTATCCTGGGTGTTTTTCCAAGTGTAATTTTTTTTTAAATATAAGGGAAAGAAAAGCACACTGGTTCTTTAAAAAAATGTATCCATATATGTTTTGCTTTGCAGTGTGAAAATGTGTAGGATTTAAAATAATCCATATATATACTAAAGCACTAATACAAAGGTATATCTTAAAAAAAGAATGACTACTTCCTGAACTGATTCATTGATAATTCATAGTTATAAAATGAAAGATAACAAGACAACTGCAAGATTTGTTCCTGGCAAAGTGTATGTTGTTACATTCTTGGGGTGACTTGAATTATTTGGTGTTTTCCTATTGGTAGGAAAAAGGACTACACTTTGAGGAAGTTAGGAGGGGAAGGAAGAAGAGCAGGAAAAAAATACCAAATGGCAGTTTAGATCAGTCTTAATTTTTCACAGCATGGCTTTCTCTAAAGTCACATTTAATAGAAACATTAATTAGATTTCAGTGCCCCACTGAGTTTTAAAATTAAACATATTTCTAGAACCATCTGCAACATTTTACCACTAATAATATAATGAAGACTATCCTTAGCCTTTTGAAAAATGGAAATTATAACAGAATGTCATTTGCTCCTGAATAATCATCTTTTATTATGAAAAACATATCAAGACTTTACATGGAGTTAAAAATTAGAGTTTGAAGACTATACCTAGTCTTCAAAATTTTATAAAAATATTCTTCTGGAATAGAATCTTTTCCTACATTCTGGATTTTGGGGGGTTATGTCTCTTTTAGATCTAAAAATATTGGTGGTGGGTGTATCCCATCTGTCACCATAATGCCTGCCTATTAGATGCTGGATTGAAGCCAGTAAGCAGGGAGCAATTGTTTTCGTCCAGGAATTATGATTGCCCCTACTAGGGAAGAAGATGGGATGGAAGCCAGAGAGAGAAAATGCAGTCAGTGGCTCAGAGAGCAAATCCTGGAGTCAAACTGTCTTGCTCTGGGGCTGCCTTTTACCCTTATGCCTGTTCTTAAGCCTGTTACACCTCTGTTTCCTTCAAGTAGAGATGACCATCCATCCTTAGGAAGCTGAAGAGTATTGTATATGTGTTCATCAGCATAAGATGTATCTTCAGGACTATTTTCCTTCTGGTGTGTTCTTCTGCATTCATGGCTTTCTGTGCGTGCATTTACTATAACTACAAGTCCAAATACTTAGCAAAAAACACTCTCCTCAAAACAAAAGAAATAAGGAGCTAGCATGTTATATCTCACTTTCACCACTAACCAGCTTGGCCCAGATCTTAATTTCATGTCACATTTAAGACCCTTGGCTAATTTTTCAGCCTTATTTCCTGATACTTCCTTTTTCAAAGCCTTTGAGAACTGTCATTAGCCCCTAGCATGCTGGTGACCTCAGAAGTATGAGTGTGCACATCTTCCTACAGTGTCCTTTTTCATGTTGCATTTCATAAAGTCCCTAAAATCTTTCATTCTTCATTGAGAGCTTGTGTTCTTGGACACCCCTGGGTGGGGGCCTTGGCTGTCCTGTGTCACCTGGATGTTACTCTACCTGTCTTGTATCAGAGCATCTGCCATAGCACTGCCTTTCCACGTTGGTTTCTCTGAGTGCCTAGTCACTCTGCTTAGGGCAACAATTATGCCTTACTCACTTTTGTGTAATTCTTTATCAAGTATAAGGCTAGTTATGTATTAACCATACTGTAAAGAAATTCTTTAAAAAATTAACTTTCATTTGAGTTTTCTTTCTTTTTTTGGTACTGGAAATCGAATTCAGGGCCTTGTGTTTGCCAGGCACGCACTGTGCTGCTGAGCTACGTCCTCAACCCCCAATTTTCGTTTAAAACATGGTAGAAAGTAAAGAGTAGAATTTTGAAATTCCTTCTATTCCCTCATAAAGATGTTTCAGAACATTTCAAAGTTTCCTTTTTTATATATATAGAATACTCAAGATTTTCAGTGATTAAAGTTTTAGAACATAGAAGCCGTACATTTCTGTATCTTTTGACCTAAGTAGAGCATTCCCTAGGATTCTTAAGTTTAGTTGTGGAATACTATTGACCCACTCCAATATTATCTAACACACAAAAGTATGAATATCTGATGTCTAACAGTGATACCTAATATAGAGTAACTTTTTTTAGTAATTCTTTTTAAGCAACATTCTCTTTAATTTTTTTTTATAATTTATACGGAAGCTTCAAATAATAACAGTGAATTTCAATTTTATTTTAGCAAAAGCACCTGGAAATCGAAAGAACTACCAAATGGCTGAAAATGCTAAAAGGTTGGGAAAAATACAAAAATACTGAAAAGGTAATTTGAAATGATGCTATTTCTATATGAAACTATATAAATTTAATGTTCACAGTAAAGTTTCTTCAGTTATAAGAACATTGTGTTCATATTCATTTTGAAAAAATTAATTTAGCAAAATGCCTTAACCTTGAAAGTCCATATGTGGTGAGTAGCAAATAACCCAAATTGCTCTCAGCAGTTAAGAGGTTTTATCAAATGGTCCAGAAATAGGATAAGTTTAGGAGTAATTTAATTTAATTTAGCTGCTCAGTTATGTTGTCTGTGACTTAATGTCTTACATCTGTTCTGTATCTTCTGTACTGTCCCTCTCATGGTAGAGGTGGCTGCCTTTTGGATTCAGAATCATTGCAGCAATTTCAAGCTTTATGTTCACACATTGCATTGGTCAGAGAGCGCAAGAGAGAGAGAGAAGGCTGGTCCCCAATCGCTTTTCTTAAAGCAGGACAATTGCCTTTTCAAGTTTGCTTTTAGCAAACCTCCCTTTAGATCTTTTTTTGTCCTGCATTGAGTCTGTTAAGTTTTAATATGTTCCCACCAGTGCTACATACATGACTGTCCCATGCCACCCAGTGAGTCAGTCATGCATATACCACCAGTGGTTGAAGTTGTTGGGAATGTGTTAAAGCAATTAAAGAAAACTACCCACATCCTTTAATATTTCTGTCATTCTCATCAGAAAAGTCTTAAATAGAGGAAAGGCTCACATTCCTAGTAGTGTCAGTTGAAAGCTCCAAGTTTTGTTTGAAAGGTCAAATGTTATCAGTGACAACAAATGGAGTGTCAGTTATTTTTCTTTAAGTAACATTCTCACTTCATTTATTTGGAGAAAATGTCTACTCAATACCACTCCAAATCTAAATAATCATGTGGATGTGGTTAGCCAGTTGTTCTTTAAGTAATAATGGGTATTACATGAAAAGCAGAACTTGATTCAGATTATACTCAGTTTCCTAAGAGGCTGCTCCCTGAGGTGACCATTGTAATTCCATGTGCAGCAAAAGTGCCATATGTACTCTCCATTTCACCACTCAGCACAGTGATATGCTATATGCTCAGGAGTTGAGATGTAGTAAAATTAATGTCTTTCACTGCTTCATCCAGGGCATCCTTAAATGAAACTGACCTTTTTTTTAAGGATTGTGAGTGAAGAACAGAGTGATTTCTTGTTCAGTGTTGCCTTAATTTCTGTCAGGGTGCAGTAGTTTTATCATCATTGCTTTTCTGCCACCAGGGCAGAAGTCAGGACAGTGAAAATAGAAAATAATATTTTAGTCATATTATGAAAATAGTTTTGACCTTGCAGACCATGGCTTGTGAACCACTGACATCTTTTGTCTATAAAATGGAGATAATACTCATCAAAGGGATGGAGACTTAATGAGTTAGTGCAGGGGATGCACCTTGCATATAATAAATATTAACTACCAATGTTAATTTTTTTAAGAAGGCTGGATAGTTAAATAAAAATATTAAAGAAAAAAAATACAATTGAGATAACTATTAACGAGGTTTTAAATTATTTCCTCACACATTTTTTCCTATGCTGTCTTTTTTTTTCTCCCTTTTTTATATATAAAGTATACATGTCAGCATTTTCTAGCAAGAATTATAGAGAGCATAAGTTTCTTGGATTTTAATAGGTATAACATGGAAGCATGGTAGCCTTGAGGATGAGAGAAGTCAGAGCCAGACTATCATGGGTCAAATCCCAGCCCTGCCAATTACTAGCTGTATGACTTAAAGATATTTTACTTTTTCTTGCCATAATGTGCTTATGTATAACAGGTAAATAATCGCTACCTTGGAGGGTTGGTGAGGGTTAAATACTTTCGTAAAGCATACAGATTAGTACTTGATAGTGTCTACTCAGAAGGGCTTGCTTATTGTTAGGTAAGGAAAGAATTCTGATTAAATAGAAAAATCAGAGTTAAGATAAATAAGCTTTGTTTACTACAGTCCTCAATATGAACTTTTAAGTGGGACCTTAAATTATGTGAAACTGGGGCTGGGGAGATGGCTCAGTGGAATAAGTGCTTCCCTGGCAAGCACAAAGGTTCTGAGTTCAATCCCCAGTTCTAAAAAAAAAACAACAAAATTATGTGAAACATAGGCAGTGATGGAAATCTTCAAATTACAAAACTACAAAGCTTTTTCTTGGTTACAGGGTATCTCACAGGGCTAAGGTAATTTTCCTTTTTGAGAATCCTAAATATCCTTATTTTAAAGTCACATTCTTTTATTTTACTTATTGTGTATTATTAATTTTAACCATTTTGTTTGAGCATTGGATTTAGAACTCAAGATTTTTAAAGAGAGATCAGTTCAAAGTGGAAGATGAGGTACAATCCCATAAGGCCCATGCTCTTGTTTAGTAGAATGCTGCTTCTCAACTTAGCCTGCAGTTGATAGCTACTTTACCTTAAGTCTTTGTGGAAAGACTGCTCAAGTGGTAATTACAGGATAAATTTTCATGCATTGTGCCTACACTTTAACCTCACATTCAGTCTAATAAAATATTTGTAGAATTAGGGTTTATGTTCTTCTCTAGTATACATATGTCTATGAAATTATGTAAGTCTCTGTAAAATGAGCAGTTTAAGTAAGCTGTTATTCTGACAGCAACTCTGGCTAATGCAGTTTTCATTAAGAAAGATTTTAGCAGAACAATTTCTTTGATGTGTAATTTTAAAGCACTCTCCCATAACTATAATACTAGAATCATTTAGTGATATATGTAATCCAATGTGGTATGAAACAGAATGAGCCTTCCAAAAAGAATTACTGCTTTCAGTGCAACCTTACTTTAAATTTCATTGAAGTAAAAAGTAGCATGGAATTTTTTTTTATTTTTCCCAACAGTAGATATGTTTTTTTTTTTCCACAGATTCCTTATTTATATAGTAATAAAACATATTTTAAGAATACCTTGAAATAGAAATTGATCTCTGGTGGAGAATATTTGAATTTTTGGAGCTAAACTTTAGCAAGAAAATGTTCCATTAAGGTTGTGTTGCCTGTGAATTCTTGCAGTGTCTGCTTCCTCATATAGACAGTATTGTATTTTTAAAGTATGCTTGATTAAATCATTTCTGTTGTCAATACTATTATATTTTAATTGGTCATGATATCATAGTCTGATACCTACTATAGATACACACAAGTGTTTATTGATTAAATGGCTAAGTGGACCTTAGAGTCCACATTAGCCAACATTTTATTTTACTCATTGGAAAACCAAGACCTGTCATTTAAAAAAAAAATTACTAAAGTCACATAGCTTGTTAGCAGCAAGCAAGAGATTCTCTATCTGGATGTTGGAGCTCATTTAATTGTTCCATATTTTATCAAACCTCTCCTTCTGGTGTTTGTGATAAAGGCCAGAAAGAAGTAGAATATAGTTATGAAATGCAGTAGGACCTTGTGGGTGGTTTAAAACCTTTCAAGGCCTAGATTTGGGAGACTCATGCTATTTGAAGGCAGAGACGAATGATCCAGTGGAGCAGGTATAGTTAAAATGGAGAAGCAGTTGTTTCATGGTACATGCTTGCAGTCTTAACAGTGCCCAAAACTAAGCCCTACTTTCTGGGCTGAAAAGTTTACCCATTGACTCATTGGCAGGCAGAATGTTGTACATGTACTGCTGTTTTGAGGTTACAGCAGCTCCAAAAAGGTATTGAAGGTAGCCACTTCTATTTAAAAGGTATTGAAAGCACTTATGGTTTTAAATGTATCAGCAGGACTGAAGTAAAATTTTATTGGCAAATGAACAAAAATAATGGCAATGAAAGGTTCAGATCAGGCCACGTGTCTTTTTTTCAAGGTATTCTTTAATGTCTTATGTATTAAATCTATAAAATTGTGAAATATTTTTAAAGTGATAGTTTTTTCAATTATTGTTAAAATCCAATATATGGGGCTGGGGAGATGGCTCAGTGGAATAAGTGCTTCCCTGGCAAGCGCAAAGGCCTGAGTTCAATTCCCAGTTCCGCCAAAAATAAATAAATAAATAAGTAAACAAAAAAAAAAATCCAAGATACAGAGTTCTGTATGGTAGTTGTTAAGACTAGGTTCCAAGGGCCAGAGATGTAGCTCAGTGGCACAGTGTCTGCCTAGCAAGTGTGAGGCCCAGAGTTTGATTCTGGTACCATAAAAAGAAAAAGAAAGTGAGACTAGGTTCCAAATAAGACTAATCAATTTGAATTCTTAGGATAGTTTACTTCGAGCTATATCTTAGTTTTCTCATTGGTAAAATGGGTATGACAGTTGTAGTATTTACCTCTTTAGAGACATAGAAATACTACAAGACCTTACAACACATATAGTGTAATTTGGGTTCATCATAGACAATCAGAAGATGTTACTGAATAGACAATAATAGAAATGTTATAAATAGCTTATTGTTACTGTTTATCATTGTCCTTACCACTATTCATTTTTCTCATCCTGGCACATGTACATATATTCCTCAGTACTCAGTGTGTCATTTTCTCTACAAGAAAGCTTTCCCAGCTCTCATAAAAAAACTTCTTCCTCCCACCTCCATTATCTCTTAAGTCTTATGGTGAAAACCACTGTGTTGGACAAACAAGTGGCACCAGGGCAGATTTATTATCTCACTTCTGACACTTTCATCCCTGAATTGTTTTGTTTTCCCTTAGAACTATATAGTAATACAAAGGTAACTACCCCCTATCCCTATAACACATGCTGCAGATGTGAGTGCAGTACTGCCTACCATCTTCCTTTTACCACTCTGGCACCCTGGAGAGGAGTCTTCTACCACGACTTTTCTCACCAAATACAGTCTGCTAGCAATTTGGTTATATTTAGTAGAATTATCTTTTGTAATTACTGCTTACAAATTTATCTTCCCAACTACAATGTAAGTGCTATAAAACTTTTTTGTGTTTGTAGATCTGGTACCTAGTAAGTATTGCCACAAAGCAGGTGTTTATTAGAAAGTTTCATATTAGCTTTTTTTTTTTTTTTGAGATAAGGTCTCACTGTGTAGTGCATGCTGGCCTTGAACTTGCTTATGTAGCCCAGGCTGGCCCTCAAACACACAGCAGTCCACCTGCTTCATCCTCCCAGGTTCTGGGATTTTAGGTGTGTGCAACCATGCCTTGCTAGCTCTTGCTTTTTACTGATTAAGTCTGCTACTTGAATAAAGCTGTAACTTCTAAGAGGCAATATAGTTTGGCAGAGAGACCCTGAACTTGGAGGAAGGAGATAGAACTCTGACCAAGGCCAGGTACCTCTTTGTACTTTGGTTCTCTTCCATCTACAGTGGAACACTGTTGTGACTACATTTCCGCATCCTTGTAGACAGCAGAAAGTACTACTTTGATAACTGATGACAATTGGAAGCTGGGACTGCTGTTTGGAGGAATAAGCAAACTTACTATAACTGTCACACTTTAATATAATCTTTACTTCTTTTAATACATTTTTTAAACTTGTATGATAGTTGGACATTTATGAGGAAAAAATAAGTAACCATAGTAAGTCAATCATGTATTGTCTGAGTACAGTTGTCTGTTAGTGCCTGGTGGATTGGTTCCAGGACCCCCCAGGATTCCACAATCTGTGAATGCTCAAGTCCCTGTGTAAAATGGCATAGTGTTTGCATATCATCTCTAAATATCCTCCCATATACTTTTTTTATTTCTAGAGTACCAGTAATAGCTAGTACAATGTAAATTCTATGTGATTAATTATACTTTTTATTTTTTTACTTTATTTTAGTTTATTTTTTTTGTCTTTTTGAGACAGGGTCTCACTATGCAGTTCAGGCTGGCCTTAAGCTCACTTTGTAGCTCATGCTGGTCTCGAACTCACAACAATCCTCCTGCCTCAGCCTCCCAAGTGCTGGGATTACAGGCCTGCGCCACCACGCCCGGCTTATACTTTTTATACTGTGTTGTTTAAAGTGTCGACAAGGGGAGACACAAATAGTTGCAACTGGCAGTTGGTTGAATTCATATATTGAGTCCATGGATATGAAAGGTTGACTGTATTTGAAAACCAAAAAGCATAACTTAAGGCTCTTATTTTAGAATCTTATGACTTAATTCTTTGAATATGTTTTGTTTCATTATGTCCTACAGCTTAAATTCTAGAGACATTTCTTTTACATATTTTATGTTTTGGTATATTTATCATTGTATCAGTATTTTCTGGTTTTGGTTTTTCTTAATATTTTCCTTTTACTTCTCTGTGTTTTAGAAAATGCAGTTGGGCACTGCACTATAGTCATAGAAGGCTGATCCTTGTTTTTTAATGTACTGTTAAACCAGTAATTTTTCATTAATTGGTAACATCTTATATGTGACTTTGGGTGTTACTTAACCTCTTCAGGTTTCACTTTCCTCACCTATAAATTGAGTTGTTGGTAAAAGAATTACACAGTGGTCAACAGAATTAAATACCACTAAATGTCTTAAATATAGTTTTCCCATAGTAAATGCTCAGTAAACATTGAAATAATTGTTACTGTGGGTGATAATGACAATAGTCAGTATTCCTTTTTCAGTGTTTTCCATATCTGCCTTATTTTAACATGTTATCCCTTTGATAGAATGGAGACCTTTTTTTTTTATTTTACTTCTTAATTTAGTCATGACAACTTGATGGATTTGTTTTCCTAAAACTAGATTTTTAGATAGGTGATAGACAGTAATTTATATATGATATTGAGTGCAGAATTGGATAGAAGCAATACAAATAAAATACATTTTACTTTTGGAAAATGTTGGACTGGTGAGAGAGAGAGCTTAACAGACTAAGTGCCTGCTTAGGCAAGAGCATGGACTGGGGTTCAATCCCTGGCACCACATGCCATGCTGGCTCCGCCCTGGGCATGCTGAGCCAGCCACCCGGTCTGGGCATGGTGTTGCACATCTATAATCCCAACGCTGGGGAGGCTGAAAACAAGAGGATCACTATTAGTACAAGTTCTGTAGTGAGACCCTGTACCAAATATGTAAATTAAAAAAGAAAAACCAGTTCAGGTTCATGGATATCAATTTCCTTAGCCATTATATTGTTTATTACTGAATTTTAACTGGGCATTATCATGCATACTTATAATCCCAGCACTGTATTGGGGCTGAGGTAGGACTGACTTGCCCTTAGTGACTTAGCAAGATCTTGTCGCAAAAATGGATGGGGAAATAAATCAGAGTGAAGGTCCTGGGCTCAATTTTGAGTACTCAAAATGTTTTTTTCTTTTTTACTCTTCATATTTGAAGTATTTTTCACATTTCTTGACATTTATACTAGATATTTACAGTACAGTATCTTTACTCTAGAAATTTGTATAACTTAAAATTAATATATAATACTGCTTTAAAAAGCATAGTTTAATTTATTATAATTTTGAAATAGATAATAGATTGCAGACTGCTTTGGGAGAAGTAAATGTTAAATTCACTTATTTTTCACTCAGTTTGCAGTTAATGGTAGTAAATGTTGGATATCTAAAGAATGTTGCAAGTCTGGTTTATAGACAACACAGTCATTCTGTATGTTTCTCCAGTTAGAGCTGTTGCACAGGTTAAAGTTTCCATAATCTAGGTATTCTCCTTGGAAATTTCAAATCTGAGGTTTATCATGTTTATAACAAAAGCACAAAACAAATCATGTGTAAATTTTTTTGTTTTTGAAAAATGGGCTTGCTGGGCGTGGTGGCGTATGCCTATAATCCCAGCACTCTGGAGGTTGAGGCAGGAGGATTGTTGTGAGTTCGAGACCAGCATGAGCTACAAAGTGAGCTTAAGGCCAGCCTGAACTGCATAGTGAGACCCTGTCTCAAAAAGACAAAAAAAAGAAAAAAGAAAAATGGGCTCACTGTGTAGTTCAGGCTGGCCTTAAACTCACTTATGTAGCCCAGGCTGGCCTCAAATTCACAGGAGTCTTCCAACTTCAGCCCCTGAGTGCTGGGACTACAGTGAGTGCCACCATGCCTAGCTTGTGTGTAATTACTGAGCTGAATTAACTTCACAGTAGTCATGGTTTCACAATAAAATTTATATGGTCACTTACTTTCAACCACAATATTCTTAAAACTACATCATAACTTATACTGAAAGGAAGGCTAACTTGGGAAGCCTGAAAGGAAGGTGGGAGAGAATCTAGGGGTGAGAGATAGGGTAAGGAAAAAGGATCAGATATGTATATGTATAAGTACCAACTCCCCACAATGAATATTTATTATATATCACAATGTATACTAATAAAAAGGGGGAGAAATTTTAATAAAACATTAGTGTATTAATATAAATTTAAGCCTTGTTGCTTATCATTTCAATTAAAGCTTATATCTTATTTTCTTAGCCATATACTGATATTTACAGATTGAACACTGAAATATAAAATGTGCCAAAATCCAACATCTTTTAGTATCACAATGATGCCACAAATAGAATGTTCTACACTTCACCTCTTGTGATAGATCACATTTAAAATAAATACTAAATAAAATTATCTTCAGACAAAGTATATATAAAACATGAAAGAATTTCATGTTTAGCCTTGGGTCTCATCTCCAGTATCTCAATCTCTGTCTGTCTCTCTGTCTCTGTCTGTCTGTCTATCTGTCTCTTTCATATATATAGGTGTGGTCCCAGGCATGTCTTGTCTTTTTTTTTTTTAACCTGGGGATGGAACTCAGGACCTTGTGCTTGCCAGGCAGGCAGCAAGTATTTCAAATAGGGCTATTCAACCAATATCTTGATCTTCAAGTAATTATATAATGATTTTTACCTTAATCCTTAAGGGCATCTTCCATAACTTATCAATCATTTCCTTGTTTGAGCATCCAGTTTTAAATTTTGAAAGTATTATAGAGTATTGTAATTATACTTGAAGAAAAAATCATAGAGAAGATGGGGAAATACATCAAACCTTAAGATTCTTAGGGCAACAGAAATATATTTTTCAAGGACTCAAGAAGTTGATACTAATGATAAGCTTAGTTTCATCAATGTCTCAATTTCATTCAGAAGTCATTATCTTTACAATTTATTATTATTTTTGTTTGATCCTTTAGGAAAAAGACATAGTCTTCCCTGAATTAAAGGGGAAGGAGGGAAAGGAGAAAAATAAGAGAGGGATAAGGGGAGGGAGCAAAGGAGAGAGAGAAAAAAATGAGAACATGAAGTGTAGATTGCCAGTGGAACTGAGGTCTGAGGTAGATAGTGGGGATCTTGACCTGCCCAAGAAGGCCCTGAAGAGTGGTAGAGAAGAGATTAGGAGTTAGATAGCTGTGTCTGCACTCCCAACAGGATGCTTTGTGAGCACCTTCTGGGTGTATGACAGGAAAAGAAGGGATTGTGTAGTAAAATATTCACAGCATAGCAAAGGGCATTGACTGTGTCTTCTTGCCTCTCAAGGGACACTTCTGTATGGAATTAGTATGACTTGTACATTCTTGACATTTTGTTTGTTCTTTCTGTGTTTGTCTATATCTCCCCTTTTAGGATAGGAGAAAGATAAGAGTCGATTTGTTTCCATAACTAAAGATGTATCAATTGTCATGGATACCCTGAAAATAAAAGACCAACAATTACTAATCAGATCAATTGAAGGGACTAGTTTGAGCTTTTGTCAGTTTGTAACCTCAATTTCTTTCTTTCTTTTTTGGTAAGTTTCACAGAAGAATTTACAAAGGAATTCCCCTCCAACTGCGAGGTGAAGTCTGGGCTCTCCTTCTTGAGATCCCTAAAATGAAAGAAGAAACACGAGACCTTTATAGTGTGAGTAGCTAAACTATTTGAAATTAAAAATTAATTTATTTCATCTCTCAAGGTGATATAAGACTTAAAGTCAATACTTGAAATTATATCAAAAAAGTACATTGGATTGAGTTTTAGAGATGTGTTTTATTGATTTGTAGTCTCAAATTTCAAGTAATTACTTAAATAAAAAGGTTTTGGTAATATCTATATTAATCATTGAGAATTGTGTTTTTGAAATGTATAAATGATTAATCACAGTATGTAAAATGACCCTTCAATATTGGAGGATATTTGAAAGGAAAACTGACTAAAACCTGATTGTAGTATCAAGAAAGATATTTATAATGTCATTTTTAGAGTTTATGGGGAAATAACAATTCACTTTTCTTATATCTGTCTTTATATGTTATTTTTCTTATATCTGTCTTTATATTTTATTTTCTAGGATTATAGCAAAGAATTTGTCTTCAAGATTATTATGTTATCAGGGCCGGGGAGATAGCTCAGTAGAATAAGTGCCTGCCTGGCAAGCACAAGGTACTGAGTTCAATCCCTGGTACTGCAAGATAAATGAATGAATGAATGAATGAATGAATGAATGAATGAATGAATGAATGAATGAATGAATGAATGAATGAATGAAGTTATCATAAGGTTTATTTATTAGCAAATGTTAAACTTTTGTGTAATCAGTAATGCTTTTCTTAAGCATTAAATTTACTTCTTTTCATCTCAGTCTACCTATTCTATATCTGCTTTGTATTAACTTTGAAAGGGGTAGGTTTTTTCCTAAGAATCTTAGATCTGCAGATTTTGAAATAGTCTCCTTAGATAACATAGGTAAAGAAAGTAAGTTAAAATAGATTAAAAAGCATTTCTAGTTTAAACCAATTACAAAAAGTACTTTGATGTTCTTTTGATATTTACTTTTTCATGTATACTGAGGAGAAATTTCATCAAGATGAAATGTAGTAAACTATAGTTTTTATATGTGTTTTCCTACATGGAAATAAAATTTTCCAGTGATTGGTTAATATAAGAGAATCATTTAGTGAAAATTGATGGCACCAACAAAAATAACTTCACTATTAGTACTCCCAAGCTCATTGTTTTCAACAGTCATAAGCACTTTTATTGTGTATTAGAATTTCCCTACATCACTGAGTCTTCTTTTCCTGACCACTCTTTTTTACTAGCTCTATGTTTTGGTTACTCTTCTCTTGTTGCTAAGACAAAGTAGTTGACACCCAAAATTAAGGAAGGAAAGGTTTACTTAGCTCACAGTTTGTGGAGGTTTCGGTCCATAATCACCTGGCTTTCCAGCTAGGTGGCATTGCAGAAGGACAGCAATTCAAGGCAGCAGAAGTCAGTAAGTGCAACAGGAGCGAAGAGGGGAGAAGCAAGCCTCTTTTCCTCCCTCGCATTGTATGCAGCAGGTTACCACCCTAGGGTGGGTATAGCACTCACATCACTAATCCCAGCAATAGACAATAAATCAATCACAAACTGGATTCGGTGGCCTCCAAAAAGCCTGCCCACTTCGACCATTTTAGGCTTTGGGGGCACAACCAAACATAAACTGTAACGCTCTGTGAAAGTCTTAAAGTATTATAGTAGTCTCCATACATCCTCCCTGAACTGGTTAGAACTTCAGTAGGAGTAAAGCTAACTTCTCTTAATCTACCAAGATTTTTCTCAGATGGGTGGAATTATTTGAAGTCTGCCTGGCATATTGTTAACATTTAGTCCTTGAAGTTTGTCCAGTGGTGTGTGCCCTTCTTAGCTGCTACAATACACAGAGAAATGAATGGGTGTGTTCAAGAAGCTGTTCTTCTTTGTCATAGGAGATAATAGTATAGAAGTGTATAATTACTCCTGGGTGTGTGACAGATACTCCAGAAGTAACAAGACAAAAAACTTGGCTAAATTGAAAGGAGAAAAAGAAATCACCTTTATGATTCAGGAAGTCTTCATGGAGTAGGTGTCTGAGGAGATATTGTTTCCACAAAGGAAAAAAAGAGGATGAATTTTCAAGGCACATTTTGAACACCTTTACATCTGATTAGCTTTAATTTGAAGATTCATATTGTTATATTTCTCTTTAATTTGAGATTTGTCCTTATTCAGATACTTTGATGTATAGATAATATCAACTCCTTTGTTTAATTATAGTAATACTACCAAGAGGCAGGCTTTACTATTATTATTATTGAGGTGAAGTAACCTTTTATCCCCAAGTACAGACATAGGATTTGAAATCCAGGTATTCTGGCTTCTGAGTCATTGCTCTTGATCTACTGCTTTTTACTTTTATTTGTATCTCATTTGTATATATTCCTTTCATAAGTAGCAGGATACCTTACAGATAGAAGTGAGTCTGTCCACAGTTGGCACAAGCTTATCTATAGCTATAGCCTGACTCAGTAATCTAGTAAGCCAAAACCACAGAGATTTGTAAATTTTTATCTAAATATCTTTCTTTTTTTTTTTTTTTTTTTTTTTTTTTTTTTTTTTTTTTTGAGACAGGGTCTCGCTATGCAGTTCAGGCTGGCTTTAAGCTCACTTTGTAGCTCAGGCTGGTCTCGAACTCACAACAATCCTCCTGCCTCAGCCTCCCGAGTGCTGGGATTACAGGCATGCGCCACCACGCCCGGCTGTTCTAAATATCTTTCATTATGGGTTCTTCAACTCCAATTTGTTGATTGATTGACAAGATCTTGCTAAGCTGCCCCATGTAGGATGTATTTGTTTTCATTTGTCCTTCATTGTAATCCTTTCTTCAAAATGTTCTAAATTAAAATCTTACTATGGACATGATGGGGGAAAAAAGGCAAGAAAAGAAGAAAAGATTGAGGATGCTGAGAAGGAAGGTTTTCTTTGTGTACCTTTTCATGTGGCTTTGATGGCAGGGGCAGTTGGAGACAGGGTTTTGCTATGCAGTTCAGGCTAGCCTTGAACTCGCAGGGATCCTCTTGCCTCAGCCTCCCAGGTGTGGGGGTTGTAAGCATGTGTCACCATGCCCAAGTTGGCTTTGATTTTTTTTTTTTTTAAACCATGGGAATGATTTTCCTAAACAATAACAAACTGTTTTAAATGAAAAAGTTAGTATTTGATCATAGGTTGTCAAAAGTGATCTCATAAAAATGTGCTTTCTTCCTTCCTTTCAGAAATTGAAACACAGAGCACGAGGCTGTTCACCTGATATCAGACAAATAGACCTTGATGTCAACCGTACATTTAGGGACCATATTATGTTTAGAGACAGATACGGTGTTAAGTAAGTAAAGTTTAATAATATGCACTGTAAAGAGCAGTTATAAAGTTTGTACTAGATTAAAATGTGAGTATTTAGAATATCTTATATAGACTGATATTAAGACATTTTTGTTAATATATTTGCTAAATATTGTGAATATATTCTCTGGGTATTGGTCCATATGCATAATGCATCTTGATCCTTTTGATTTACATCCTACAGGTGTAAGCTTTTGCAGATAATTTGAGTCTTTTTGTATGTGACACTTACCATTTAACTTAAATTTTTAAAACTTTGAGATAGATGCTATAAAATTAGTAACAAACCATTTTGTGACCTGAGAATTTAATGAAAGTATAATGGATTCTTTTATTCAAAGATATAGAAAAGAAATGGGAGAAATGCAGATTAATGAAATGAGAAATTAATGAACTGAGTGTATGATTGGTACATTGATACAACACATGAGCATGTCCTCGATATGATGTTTGAAAATGAAATGCACAGTTTGCTGACCCGTGATCAGTCAGGTTCAGCAAATGAAGTGGAAGCCATTAGCAAGTGTACACCAAGAGATTAGCTTACCAGGTTGTGGAGGTGAAGGCAATCCAATATTGACAGTAGATCCCTGGAAGTTATGATAAGCCAGAATTCCCAGGCATGAACCAAAGCTGCTATTCCTGGGTAGAATTTCTTATTCAGGAAAAATAAATTGAATCAGTCCTATCCATATTACCCAGGGTAATATCCCCTTCTCAAGTTGAATAGATGATACATTTTCATTACATTTGCAAAATACCTTCACAGCAACACCTGAATCATTGTTTAATGGGGGATTGTAGCCTAGTCAAATTGACCCAGAGCTAACTATCATAAGTTACTCTTGTCAACTTAGTACTCACATGCATCTTTTTAAACCACTGTGTCGTACTTCTAATGTGATACAACTATTATAGTGAAAACTGAAAACTTGCAAACTCTTTCTCCACAGGTAGATGTTAAGGGCCAGAGAGATAGCTCAGTAGAATAAGCACTTGCCTAGGAAGTGCAGGGTCCTGAGTTCAATTCCTGGTACCGCAAAAAAAAAAAAAAAAAAGTAGATGTTAAGTCTTTGAATGATAGTCATATTTCTGTTTTGATATCCTGTTAACTATTATTATATCTTATAATACATAAGAGAAAGGAAATTATGTGATATATATATATATATTTTGTGATATATATATATATCACAAAATATATTTTGTGATATATATATATATATATCACAAAATATTCATACCATTACCACAATTCTAGTCTTTTCTATAAGTGGCTATATAGTTATAGATATTTGTGACTACGCTCTTCTATTCCCCATTGTGTTTACCCTTTGTCTTCAGCAAGTTCTTAGGCTAGGTGACTCAGATTTGATTCGTTCCTAAACACTGTGGATCATTACAGTCCTACCTGGATTTGGTTTTGACTGACATTAATAACAAGATTTGGTAATACTAACAGGTACATCAGCGTTGTCCTATATTCAGATATTCCTTCTTTTGTCCTTTGTATAGTGGAACCTCATTCCCTTAGAAATCAGGATCAATCTATCTTTGCCTTTTGAGGCATAAAGAGCCTAAAGTAGCATGAGGAGTCCTGAGTGCTTAGGTCAAAGTTTCAGCTTCCAGTTTCATTG
Source organism: Ctenomys sociabilis (assembly GCA_004027165.1). Classification (NCBI taxonomy): domain Eukaryota; kingdom Metazoa; phylum Chordata; class Mammalia; order Rodentia; family Ctenomyidae; genus Ctenomys; species Ctenomys sociabilis. The sequence continues at coordinate 158,017 of PVKA01000986.1, forward strand.
TTGTTACATCTCCAAATGAAGATATTCCTCCCATGGGACCGAGATCTCCAGATCACCAGATGCAGAGATTGTAGGCACAGGAAGCAGAAACTTGGTAGTGAATCCTTAGCATTAAGAGTGAATGGAGCCACTCCACTAAGTCTTATATTCCTGAACCCTGCTTGTGGAAAAAACAGCACCTTTTATTTGAGGGTAATGCAGAACATAAGCAGCTTCTCTTGGAGGACATTGCCCTAGGCCTGCCTACAGTTGGTCTTAGCTGGAACTGTAACTTAGTTTTCAAAACTCCATGCCAGTGTCCTGTTAAACCAGTAGCTAGTTCTTTTGGGATTATTTCAGAGTAAGATAGTTCAATGAAAGAAGACAAAAATTTAAGGAATTGTGAAGCCATCTATGTTTTTGTTCTACATTCTGTTTAGTCTCAAATTTAGACAGTTAAAGAGCTATTGCAGCTTGGGAGAAATTTCTTTATTACAGTAGTAATTTTAACTGAATTATCCATTGGCTTTTCATTAGCTTTTTTATGTTTATAATTTTAGAAGTATGTGAAATGACTAATTTGTATTTAATATAAATTTTTATTTCTATAGGCAACAATCTTTATTCCATGTTCTTGCTGCATATTCTATTTACAATACGGTAAGTTGGAGCATTCCTGTCCAGTTCTGTGAGTGATTCTTTTTCTTTTTTATATATTTATCTGTAAGCTGCATTCTGAGGTCTCTTTGGCACTCCTTCCCTAACAAGGTCCCTCTAGGTACAGATCTTCATCTCAGGACCAAATGACTCTTAGCTCTGTGGTAATCCTGGTGTCCTAGAACAGCTGATTTCTACATCAGAAAGCCTAGATATGACCACAATGTGCCAATGAACCTTACTTTTTTACCCCATGTTTTGTGGATAGTGTTTCTTTGTTTTTATTGTAAGTAAGAAAGACTAGGAATAAGCCTGGCAGGACAGGAGATTGGCAGCTAGATTAATTTTAACTTGACTCATAACTCATTATTCCTAGGAGTTTGCCTTTCAGTATCACATTTTGTCTGTTAGGTGAGGTCCAATAGAGGTACAAAGTCTTTGGTAATGGACATATTGCTCTAAAGGATTTACTGTTCTTGGGAGAAAATAATTTAGGGAAAGACCTAACATGGATATCAAATAAAAATTTGTTGACTAGGTTCCAGGGAAGACAATCTTTAAACCTTTAAAATAAGTTACCTTGTATCTATAACCTTTATGTTATAAGAGCAGACATTTTCGTCCCACCAGAGAAAGTGAAAAAGGGATTTACTAGGGGATTTGTTGGAAATTAAGCAGTAGCATAGCCTCATGGGAGTTGGAGCTGGAAAGTGATAAACACTCCATGGAAAAAGCTACACTTTTTCTCTCTCACATTCAAAAGCCATAAAAAAATCTGATTACCTCTGTGGACTATTCATCCCAGTGTTGACGGCTCCAGATTGTTTCCTTTTCCTAATTGTTAGTTACCCATGGCTAAAGTTTTGCTCCCAAACTTACTGTGATCATACTATTCAGGTGGGAACTTACAGTGATTGTAGTCTCTTTTGCTTTGTTCAGATTTCCTAGAGAATGGAGTGTGTGATTAGTCAGTGCAACCAATTGCTTGTTCCCTTGAGACCAGGCATCCTTATCTGGTTCGTCAGTTGTGGTTCCTATGACATAAACACCAGTCTCTAAGGCCACATCATAAGCAGGGACTGAAGAGAAGGGACATAGGTTAGATGGACACCCCGAGAAGTGTCTAGCTAGGGGTCTAGAAATACAAAGAGAAGCAAACTGGTGGAGGGGGCAGTGCCAGCATCTGCGCAAAACAGGAGTGGTAAGAATTGCACATAAAATAAAATAAGTATTACCAGTCTTTAAAGAAATTAGAACAGTGTCAAATAGAAGAGCGCTAAAAAAAAAGTATAGGTTAGACTTTTCTATTCCCTGTATCTTGAGCACAGTTTTCTTTATAATATATGGCGGAATATTATAAAGACTGATCATTATCTCTAGAATTGCTCACTACATAGTGTGTCTAGATGTTTTCTGACACTTACTAGGGTCAGCCTTTTTTGTGCATTTACATGTTACTTGATTTTAAACTCTCTGTGTTCTCCTTTGCTCTTCAGGAGGTTGGGTACTGTCAGGGAATGAGCCAGATAACAGCTCTGCTGCTCATGTACATGAATGAGGAAGATGCTTTCTGGGCCCTCGTCAAACTCTTCTCAGGCCCCAAACATGCCATGCACGGTAAGGAAAGCCCATATGTATCACAAAAGTAAAAAACAAAATAAAAAAAGACAAAGCAAAATCAAAGATCCTTGGTCGAATTAATAAACTTCCTCAGAGCTTGTTTAGTTAGTATTTGTTACTATTTTCTTCTTTAGTTTTTCCTTTTTGAACTTTTCTAGCTTTTCTGTTCACATCGATTTTTCTTTGTCTTTTCTGTAAATTATATTGACATTTTAAAATTCTTTTTTTTTCTTGTTCTTGGTCAAAAGAAAGTAATTTATGTTTGGAAGAAATTAGGAAAGGCTATATATTATTGGGTGAAATAAAAGATATGTTTTGATTAAAACTTGACTGTTATGCAGTTATGACTTAAGTGAATTTTTTTTTTTTAATGTATTTAATGCAGAGTCTCACTACATACATCAGTCTTATACTCTCCTGTTTTTAGCCTCCCAAGTGTTGAGATTACAGGCACATGCCACCATGTCTAGTCTCAATCTCTCTCTTAGTGCTCCCTTACTGCTATGCTCTGCCTAAGCAGGTGCTTTAGTCTGCTGAGCTATCTGGCTGGCTCTTGAAATACTACTTTTGACAGCATATTGCGATGTCATATCATATATATATATATATATATATATATATATATATATATATATATATATATATATTTTTTTTTTTTTTTTTTTAGTGCAGGGTCTACAGGGTCTGACTTCATAGATTGGACTGTTAGTGATTAGCCTGTGTTCATCCTCCCAAGAGCTGGGATTGCAGGCATGTATCACCGCACCCAGTCTCAATCAAGGTCTCAGCACATCCTGAGGGCAGGGCCAGCACCACGTGCTGGGAATCCACCTCTGGCCCCTGCGTTTGTCAAAAAATATTAGTTGAGAAATGATACCTAGTTATTTAACAGAAAAGTACTTAAGTAGTTTTGTATTTTATGTATGTTTTTGGTACCAGCAGTTTAACTCAGGATCTTGTACTTGCCACGAGGTGCTGTGTGCTGAACTATATCCTAGCGTAGTAATTTCATAATTTAAATAAGGTTTCTAGTTCTTTCCATCATAACTTTTGTTCTGATTTCAACTAAAAGCTAATCGAATGTTTTGAGCACTTTATAATATTTGAATACATGTAAAATATTTTGATTTTCAAATTAGATTTTTTAATTAACCTTTTTATTATTTGGTTCAGTAGATACATTATGATTTAATTCAGAGAATTTGGATTGCACCTTAGAGATAAAAATGACATTTGTCTATATAATGTAAAATTATTTTTCTAGTGCGTCTATGTGGTAATATCAAATATAAAACAGTTTTAACATTGGTATGCTGAGTGGATCTTCTAAATTCACATTGTGAATATGCTTTATGTGGTCGGAAAGTTGACACAGAAAATTTGGTATTTTCTAAATTTCAGTATTAATATTGTCCATGATTTGTTAAACTGGACAATCTCACCATATGGTTCTTGTGGGGTATTGCATGTAGTTGTGTGTATGTGTGTGTGTTTGCTTTTGTATATCTCTCTTAGTGCTGCTTCCCGCTGTTTTAACAAATGTTTACATGGTTATGATACTTTATATTCCATAGATGGTCTAGAAAAGGCAGACATATTATTATATTGAGTTGCCATCCTATAAGCAGTTTCATTTAAGAAGACATTTTGAAGAAATGTTATTAGACTTTATTTTCATGCAGTGGTGCTGCTGATCTGTCTTGGTATAATGGAATGTTATTAAATGATGTATAATTATGTAGAAGATTGTCCAATTTTAGAAAACACTCATTTCTTTTAAGTCCTTTTTTTTTCTAGCTTAGAGCAGTGATTGTCCAGATTCTAATCCATAAAACAATATTAATTCTGATATACTAATGATTGCACTTATGGTACAAGATAGGTCATTTTTATAGATGGATTTGTAGATGAATATGTGCAGAAACTTGTTTCTAAATCTGCCAGCTACATACAATTCAATGTTACCTCTGATCTGCATTTTCTGTGTGAAAGTGGTATCACATATAAATGTATGTTATCAAACCTAGGACTGCAAAAGCTGAGATTTAAAATATTAAGCCTGTGTTATCACTTGAGAAGTAAAGAAAGATCAGTTATCTTAGCATCTTTGAGCTAGTTATCACTGAAATGCATGGACTTTTTCTTTTTTTTTTTTTTAGAGATGTAACTTTATTTTTGATTTTTTGTATCTTTTTATTTTAATTTTTTTCATAGATTGCAAATTGAAAATAAATTATTTCCGAACATAAATGAATATAACAATAAAATTTGTCCAAAATAAAAATGAAGAATTTGCAGATCAGTCATAATAGTTTACTATGTCAAAACCAAGACTGATTAAGACATCTTCTATAATAATGCCTGTAAATATAATATCGTGTATACACCTTGTATGACACTGAAACATTATGAAAACATTTTGCAATGTATTAATTTATGGAATCTGTCCTGTTAATGTCTTGAAACTGTCTTATTGCTATTCTTCAATAAAAATAGTAATAAATAAAACCAAGAAACTTATATTCATATAAGAATTCTCAAAGTAGAAAGGAATAGGCAGTAAATATTTAAAAATTTAAAATTTCTGAATTTAGTTCAACTTATAATACATTTCCTTTTTTTTCTTTTACGAACCTATTGCAAAAGAAATTTAAATAAAATCATGCCAACATACACAAAAATGAAATTGTCCAAAACTTATTATAAAGTAAAAAATGACTAAAGCATATACATAAATATTAGCTATGGAAGAACAAAATTAAATAGCATCTTAATTCCACATAAGAAAGGAAAAAAGAAGGACCAAGTATGTAAGAAACTAGACTAATTCTTCCCTGTCTTTTATACACACATATATATGAAATTAAAAAAAATCTATCCTCTTTGAATTTTACACTTAGCAAACATACCTTTGAAAACTAAAAGTAAAATATTTTCTAGTTATACAAACTTGAAATATTTTAATACCTCCAGATGTAGCATATAGGAAATAACAAAGAACATAATTCAAAAGGCAAGAGAAGTTGCAGTATGCTCCTGGATGAACAATAAAGAGCTCTCAAAGTGATAGTATAGTTACACAGGACTATATAAAATATATTATTCTGGGTGGTTAACAACCTGAGTTCACACATCAAAGTTGGAGAAATAGAAGAGCCACAAGGCCAGCCAACATTTTGGCCCTAGCCTTTCAAGGTCAGCAAAGACTCAGGACATAGGAGAACCTGTACTGCAACATCATGAAACTCAGTTGAGCTCCTAATTTTCTGAACAAGGAGATTATGGAGCCACAGAGGAAAGAGATCGAAGTTCTATAGTGTGCCTGGGGAGAGTCACATGGAGAGAAAACTTTCTCTCAGGCTCTCATGGAGAGCAAACTGGTCAAGCATTGGCCGTGACTCATCCACATGGATGACACAGACAAAGGATCTACAGAATAAGGTACAGGACTACAAGATAAACCCTGAGGGAACTTCACTGACCTCATAAGAAACATAAAGTACATGTGTTGGTATATAGGTCTTACTCTATCTAGGTCTTAAACATCCAGCAGAAAAGTATAAAAATGAAGTATACATCGCGGGGCCATAATAATAAGTTGAGCTATAAATGGCTATGGTCGACAACTTCTTCGGATAACTCACTATTGTTGTGGAATGCTGGACTGTGTTGGATTGTGTTGTTGAGTTCAAGCACCTAAGTTAGTTGAATGACAATGGAGTGCCAGTCTCTGACAGGTGTAGACAAAGGAAGGGGTATAGAAAGGAAGAATCATGATGTGTGTGTATGGACAATACAGCTGGGATAGATAATGCCGTGCTTCTACATAATTCTATGGGAGGCAAGATTTGCACTAATGGTGGTTGGACAGGATATTATGTCAGCTTCTAGTACTATGGACAACCACTAGGAAAATAACAAGGTAGAAAGTATTAATTATTGAATCTTTGATGTAATTCAGGTATAAAAAATAAGATATGCAAAGAGCTACACTCTATTTACTGATAAGAGACATGTATAATAATGTCTGTAAGTATAATATCATGTATGCACCTTCTATGATACCAAAACATTATGAAAACAGTT
>PVKA01000987.1:0-32417 GCA_004027165.1 Ctenomys sociabilis
AAAAAAAAAAAAAAAAAAAAAAAAAAAAAAAAAAAAAAAAAAAACAGGGCATAGTAGAAGCAGTGGCATTGTATTTCCTCATCTGCAAAATGGGAATAATTTTGTAGACTTCATAAAATTACTGAAAATCACCCTTGAAAAGAAATGTAAAGTCAATTTGCAAAAAATAGAGAGAACATTTTCTTACTTTCTACCTTTCTTCCTTTTGTTATTTTAGAAGAGACCATAGATCAGCGACCATTCTTAGGTTTGAGTTGGATAAGGTTCCAAGCTCTCAGCCCTAAACTGTTCCCTAACACTTCTGATTTAGAGGGCTTAGAAGCAGATGGTGCCCACAAGACAGGACCCAAGCCACCCAGAGAGGAAAGCTTTGACCGGTCTAGACAAAAAAAGGGGTATAGAAAGGAAGAATCATTATGTGTGTGTATAAACAGTACAGTTAGGATAAATATGATGTGTTTCTGCATAATTCTATGAGAAGCAAGATTTGCACTAATAGTGGTTGGATAAGATGTTATGTCAACTTCTAGTACTATGGACAACCACTAGGAAAATAACAAGGTAGAAAGTATTAATTATTGAATCTGTGATATAATTCAGGTACAAAAAAATAAAATAAGTAAACAGCTACACTCTCTTAATTTACTGATTAGAGACATCTGCTATAATAATGTCTGTAAGTATATCATGTATGCACCTTGTATGATACCAAAACATTATGAAAACAGTTTGCAATGTATTAATTTATCGAACCTGTCCTGTTGTCTTGAAACTGTCTCATTGATATTTGTACTTCAATAAAATAAATAAATAAATAAATAAAATATCACTAAGCCCTCTATTCTAGAGAGCATTATGCATCTGCCATAAACAATAAAGAATTTATTAAGGATTTTCAAAAAAAAGAGAGAGGAAAGCATCAGCATGAGTGAATTAAATTAATTCTTAAACTAGAGAAAAAGGTTAGGACTTCCTTCCTAGAGCAACCCCCTGTCTTGCTTCCAGTTGCCAAGACCATCAGCCTCTGCAAAGAACCTCTGAGAGAGGCCAGGAGTTGTTTGATTACCGCTGCACTGATCAACATAAGCATAACTGTCTTCAATCCTGTAGTATCCTCAAAAATGAGCCAGCGCTGCCTGGCCTACTTCCACTCCAGGAAGAATACCTGCGCCAGCAAAGGGTACATCAGGAGGAGCTCATGCCTGGGCATCCATGGTGCCAGGCCTCCACCATCCCGCTCTGCCCCAGAGCCCTGGGCTGTTCTGCCACCCTTGGATGGGTACCCTCACCTCCTCCAACCTAATTTCATCTCTGCCCATAGACAGCCCCTCAAATCTATTGGAGCCACTGAATAAAATAAAACCTGCAGAAACATTTCATAAATCACATAGCCTCCTGTTGGTTCTCCAGGGACACAGCCCCATCACATGGTGTCTTTTTAAAAATTCCATAGGTATTGAGTGGCACATCTTATGGAGTATCACAGTGTAGTTGGCCTACTACAGGGTCTGCGAAGTCCTGAGAAGTGTTTCACACACTATTTGGTCATAACATTTACCTTTCAGTTAAACCCTGATGTCACTTTGTGTCAGAGTCAGCTTTAAAGAGGAAAATAGGAGAGACTGGTCCTGCAGGAGATGTCATGGGCTGTGCTGGCAGCAGCAAAGGGACTCAGGCAAGGGAAGCGACAGGAGTTCTCCTGATGTCCCTCCCCCATTGTCCTTTGGCCTGGGACATAGCTTTGATACACCTAGCAATCCCCCACTCAGAATACTAATTTCAGGCCTTTACCACCTCCTCCAAGATCCCAACCCCACATGCACCGGTATTACCCAGAATTCTTTGTCATAAGCATGCAGGATGTCTCGGTGCCGGATTTTGAGAAACAAGGTCAACAGGACAACACGCCTCAAGCAGTGCTCAGTCTTTGCTGCTCATCCAGATCACCACTGATGTTTTTTCATAATCAGATGCCTGAGTTCTGCCAACGATCCACAAAGCTGACAGTGGAGGCAATGGAGAGGTAGCCCTCTGGTATCTCCAGTGTGTCCTCACGTGGCATTTCTAGGCCTCTGAGGTGTGCAAGGAGCAGCTGGGATCCCTGCAGCCACTGAATTGATTGCTTGGGTTTGGAGCAGGGCTGCAGGCTCCGTTTCTGGAAAGCCTTCAGATCCATGGATGGCACTGTGTGCCAGCAGACTCCAGAGCTGGGCACCGAGTGTATTTGGCTTGCGCATTTCCAGGCTGTGTTCTAAAGGGCCTACACGCTGCCAGGGAGGCAGGAAAGGGGCTTTCAGCTGGGCTCTGTCCTCACTGACACTTCTCTTGTTCCTCTGGGATGGGCAGAGCTCCTCTTCGAGAAGGTAAAAGACCCCTGCCGGCCAAGTTGGGCTCCTTGAGTGCACATCTCCATTCACCAGCCCTTTTGGGCCACAATCTATGCCAAGCTTCAGAACACATGAGGTGAGGTGCCTTGGCATACCGCTGCGGACCAGCCCTGTCCTGGTTTGCTGGACGTCCTGGTTAGCGATCAAAGAAGTCGGACACGCAGGCCAAGAGCCACAGCACAAGACAGGCTGTAGGACGGGCTAGCTCACATAGTGTTCCTGCCTCAGCTTCCAAAATTGCTGAGATTGTAGCACCATCCACAAGGCTGGGGATGGCCTGGGGCTCAGGAGGGGCACCCGGAAGCTGGCCTTGAGGCTGCACCAGTGTGTGCTGGTCTGGGGGAGCTGGCTAAAACTCAGGCCACTTCTGCAGGGGTGTGAGACCCTGTGCTGCAGCTCCGCTAACTCGCCTGTCATCTCCTGGCCAACTCCTTGATCTAGGTTGGCCCACCAGCCATCTTCATACTTTGTTCTGAGATGTGGCTCTGGCCCCACTGCTCCCTGTTCTGGTTCATTCATCCATGCAACAAGTGTTTCCCCAACACTGTGTATCCACACAGCTCCAAGCACTGCAATGGCCCCATGAACACCCAATTCTGTCCTCCTAGAGCAGCAATGGCAAACCTTTTAGAGTTTTCCTTACAGAGAGCTGTGGGACAATGCTCTGGTCCTCGGGGGCCTGGTGTGAGATTCCAGCAGGTTGGAGTAGAGTGAATGAGTAGCCGTGCTTCCTGGTGGTGGTGTCTGGGGCTGGGATGTGGGTCTGGGGCCAGAGTGAGGCTGTATGGATGGGAGCATCCAGGCTGGGGCTGAGCTGCAGAGCCACTCAGTCTGTGGGTACCACACATGCCTGAAGAGGCCACAGGAGGCACGCATTGGCCCAGGGAGCCTGGCTCTGAAGCTGTCACTCTCTCCAGGCAGCAGAGGATTGTTGGAGCTCTGGGGAAGGTGAGATGAGTGGCTCATGGGTCCCCAGCACCCTAGTTACATCCTCAGGGATCCTACATGGTGGACTTCGGCAGCTACCTGGGTAGCTTTGTCTTCACCACCTATGAAGAGCAGACAGTCATGCCCACCCACCCTTCAGTCTCAGAAGGTGCTCACAAGAGCTCAGTGAGGTCACAGGAGTGAGGCAGGCTGGAATCCTGTGGCAGATAGCTGGTTGGTGCAACTTCTTACCCCCAACTGAATTGAACCAGCATGGAGCTGGGCACAGGAGGCCACCTGAGGGCTGTTGCCAGCAACATAAAAGGCAAAGCAGGAGAAGCTGCAGGAAGGCTGTTAGGAATGCTGTTTGGAGAAGCTGTTGGAAGCTGCTAGCTCTCTTGGGCTGTGCTGCTGGAGGACCTTGTCCTGTTGGCTTTCCCGATGAACTCTGGAGGAGCTCTGGTCCTCATCTCAAGCATCGCTTCTTGGCTCCAGAGGGGAAGATGGTGCACTGCTCAGCCTCATGGAGAAGCATTGGCTTTCCTGATGGGAACTCAGCATTCCTCGTCACTGGAGGAGTTTGGGACTTAGCTGTTGCTGAGAACGGTTCAGCAGCAGGATGGCTCAGCTGCTTACACTGAGCACTGCTTCTTAGCTGCAATGCAAATCCCTCAGCCTGCTGGCTCAGATCCTTCATCCCACTGGCATAGATTTCCCAGTTTCCCCCACTGACCCTTGGGCCTTTCCAGTGCAGATCCATGAAGCAGACCTGCATGAGACCTGTCGTGGGCTCTGGATATCCAGTTGCAGTGGTGGGAGACACTAATATGGACTCTAGGCCCCCAAATGGATCCCTTAGTGTTTAGTGTGTGGTTAGGTTTCCTGCACTTGTATATAATTCTTTGTGTGATTCATCATAAAATTATTATATTGTTTCCCTTGAAAAAAAAAAAAAAACCCAAACCATGACAGAGCCAGAGCCCAGCCAAGAGGCATCCACAGCTCTAGAAATGACAAAGACATTCTGTCATCTCAGCAGTGGCTCAGAGAACTCCCCAAGGGCTGCTGTGGCACTGTCTCTGTCTCATTCTCAGCTTGGAGACACAGGGCCAGGATTCAGAGGAAGAGGAGTTTGGCTTAACTCATGGCTTCAGCCCACCATCTCTGCCTCCAAGGGAGATGCGTCAGGTCAGAAGGGTCTGGCAGGGGAACCTGCTCGCATTGTGGTGGCAGGAAGCAGCGTGCAAAAGGAAGGACAGGGCGGGGAGACAAACCCTCCGGGTCACACTCCCAGTGACCCTCCTCTTTCTATGTATTGGGGTCTCCCCCGAGCAGTGCCTCCAGCTCTGAGTTCACCATGGAGTAATCTACAGATGACCACAGCACCCCTAATCCAAGCTCCTTCTGAAAGCTCCACCGTGGACCACATGGGGCTTTGGAGGACAGGAATCAAGACTGAGCAGAGGCCTTTGCGACTGTCTGGTCAGAGCCTGTCTCTCTCCCTAGGACACTGAGAAGTGGAGAAGAGGGGGCTTCCTTGGGACAGTGGTCAGCACAGGGGTCACACGGTGGCCCCGCTCCTGTCTTCGCTCTTGACTGTGCACCTGTTCTAGAATGGCGACAAATGTCCTCACCTCAAAAGGTCAGAGCAGTTGGGCCCCGAGAAGGCTCTGCTGCGAGGGTACAGCCGCTTTGTAGTTTTCAGATTCAGCACTGGTTTACCCCAAAACCCTGATGTTGGGACAATCCCTAAGCCCAGAGGCTCAGCTAGATCAGCTCAGTGGACCCCACTCACAGGAGAGGATCCCTGCTGAGTCTTGCATCTTACTGGTGTGTTTTCCAGGAATTTAGCGAAAAACCCTTGGAGAAAGCAGAAATTGGTTTAATTTGGGGGTTTATCTCTATTGTTGTAGCTCTCTGCCCTGAATCTTTCAGAAGAGGATTCCAAAGAGCATGTTTATTTGTGAGTATATTCTAGTGCTCATTAGAATTTCTGTGCTTTCACTCTGGAAGGTCCAACAGGCTTACAGTGATGCTTCTGGAGTGTTAAGTATAAATTTAAGCCCACAAAATATTCTCCAGCCAAGTGCATGACATATTTTCAGGTAATGGCAGGAAGAATTATGTAAGTGGATGCTTTATTGGGACACACACTGAGATTCGCAGGCTATGGTTTTCTGAACTGTGCAAGGAGATGAGAGATGTGAGGGGGGAAGGAAGGAGGGAGGGAGAGGAGGTAAGAGAAGAGAAGGAGGGGGAGGAAAGGGAAGGGAGGAGAGAGGGGGCAGTGGGGGAATGAAAGGATGGGGAGGGGAAAAGGAGAAGGAGGGGAAGGGGAAGGGAAGAAGAGGGAGGGGAAGGGAGACGGGTTTGTGTGGAGACTACCCATGAGCCTGACCTGATACCACATCCTTCCTGCTCCACTGAGATCTGGTAGAATGTCTTATGCTTGTAAATTTTAGCAAAGGATTTGTTTGAATCAAGAGTCAGAGGAAGATTTTAAAAGGCAGAAGCCTGCTGGAATGCAAAACAGGAGTGAATGCCTCCGAGCTGGAAATGTCCCTGGATTCTCAGGGGCTTGCTGGGGCTGCGGGCACCAGCAGCAAAGGCCTAGCATCTGCCAAGGCAGCGGCTGCCTTCCTATCTCCCCACCCCATGCTCAGGGTCTGGCCTAGCTGATGGCTGCAATGCTGCAGCTCAGGGTTCCCCTGCCAGATGGTGGGGTCCCCAGGCCACACACCCAGTAGAGCAAATGCTGGCCCGAGATCTCTGGCTCCTGACAGGACTGTGCTGATTTCCTGCTTCTGATTTGAACTCCGAGCCCAGAAGGAATGAAGCCCCACTGGGGCCACAGCTGAAAGCCTCTGTCTCCCTGTCCTGGCCGTGGTCAGGGGCTGCAGGCCCCCAAACTGTCACCTCCTGACATCTCAAATTCCACCTTCTGCACTCTCAGCTGGACCCTGGAGGGGGCTTCCTGCCCCCACAGTTGCAGTTCTTGGGATGGGGGTGCAGGCTGCAGCCTAAAATAAGGCTCACCCTTTGTCCCACAACCACGCTGCAGCCCCGGCACATCTCCTGGATGACGCTGGGTTGGTTGAGACCTTTGAGAACTTCAGCACTGATTGTTGTGATTATCATCCAGTGAACAAAGGCTTTATTGTGAGTTGTGTTCCCTTTACCAGGACAGGGCCTCACTATATCGCTCCCTGCAAACTGCCGGGCTCAAACTTGAGGTCCTCCTACCTCAGCCTCCCTGAGGGCTGTAGCTATAGGGATGAGCCATTGCTTCCCACCTCCTAGGTGCTGCTTACAAAAGCTGAGAGGCTTATTCTTTAAGGGAGGTGGTGCCCTTGGCGGGGCCAAATAACATTTTAAAGATTGAGCACCATATGAACCTTTGCAGTGGCTTTACCTAAAGGAAGGGACCCAGGAAAGAGGAGAATGTTTTTACCAAACCATTCCTGCCAGTGGAGAACAGGGCCCCCTACCTGCTTAGTTGATGAGAGAGCATTTAGACAGTGACAAAGCCTATCAAATATTTTGTGGCCATCACAGACCGTGTCCCTGAGGTTATAATGAAACAGACAGGTGCTTTTGTTCTAGCAACAAAAAGATATAGGACAGGGACCATAGTGAACAACTTTATGAAAGAAGTGTGACTGCCAACAGGGCTTATGGAGGAGCAGACTGACTAGGGAGGCCTAGGTGAAGCTGGAGGCCTGGATTCTCTGTGCAGGAATGAGATGCAGAGAGCAGCTGGGAGGGGATCGAGGGTGCCTCCGTGGCCTCCCAGATGCCTTCTTTCTGGGTCCTGAGGAGAGCACCAGGCCTGCTAGGCTACCTGGGGAGGACCCAGGGGGCATGCAGGGGCCAGTGCACACCAGGGGTACAGCGTCCTTTCGGGACAGGTGGTGGCTGGCCCCAGGACAGCCTGCCATGCAACTGTGGGCAATGGGCAGAGCATGGAGGTGCATGTGCAAGTCCAGACTCTCCTCCTTGGCTTAGGGCACTAGTCTGGGTCATTTCTCCCTCCCCTGCCATGAGGTCTCACTGTCAGAGCCCTGGAACTGTCCCTGGATTGTGTCCCCTGTACAGGACCTGCGGGTCCAAGCTGGCCAGGCTCGAGTCACTGGCTGCTAAGGTCTGCAGCAAGGGTGAAGCTGTTGGGTCTCAGGATTCCCGGGAGCTCCTAGTTCCAGGAGAGAGTGTGTCAGGGAGGGGTTATGCCAGAGAAGCCAGCAGGCAGGACACAGGACCACTGTGCTGTGCACATAAAACAAGCCTACGTGGGAAGACAATGCCACAACAGAAAAGAGCCACATTGTGAAAGTGGTGGAGTGGCCTTCAGTGGGCCGCTTCACTCTTCTCCACTGAGCTATGGAGTTGCCATAGTGGCTTTCACAAAAATGTGCAGCTACAATAATTTCTAAAGATTTTTAAAATAATCCTAGATTGGAGGATAGCTTGATTTGGTGGCGGATAAATTTTGTTTTCAATGTTAAGTTAACTTTCTTACTGATGGGTAGAGGGACCCACAGCTATCACAGACAGTCCCAGGCACCGCCTTAACCTATAGCTTCCGTTTCCTATGGACCTGCGTTTTCTCCCCATCGACTAATCAGACTGCTTCATAGAAAGAAAAGAGGAATTCACTCACCGATCATCCATTCTTTCTGGTTATGTCATTAGTGTTTTACCACATTGGGTGAATAAAGAAGATATTAACACTCTTCTGCACCCCTGTTCTCACCCAGAACTCCAGGGCTTGAAACACATCCCCCTCCTCCATTCTCAGGCAAGAAAACAGGTGCTTTTTCCAATTTAAAAAAAAATGATGCTATAGTAAACACATTATGACACTTCTGCTCTCTTAAGAATATACATGCCAGGGGCCAGGTAGATAGCTCAGCACAATAAGTGCCTGCCTGGCAAGCGCAGAATCCTGAGTTCAATCCCTGTTACCATAAAGAAGAAACAAACCAAAGAATATACATGACAAGCACGAGGCACAGAGATGCAGTGGCCCCACACTCATAGGGCCATTCTTCCAGGTTTGGTACAAGACAGTGCCCCCAAAGTCCCAGCGCTTAGCTGCAAAAGGGCTCCTTTTGCAGAGAAGGCCGGGGGAGCTGTCCAAAGTCTCAGGGAAAAGGTTGGTGCTAAGAAGCACAAGATTTTATCCTTTTTTTTTTTTACAAAAGAAATTGATATGATGCTTTCAGTTCCTTTGGGAAAATTCTCAGTAGGGGGATAGCTGGCTTGTATGGGATTTCCAGTCCTAGTTTTTTAAGGAGTCTCCACACTGATTTCCATAATGGTTGCACCAGTCTACATTCCCACCAGCAGTGAAGGGTTCCCTTTTCCCCACATCCTCTCCAACATTTATTGTTGGTTGATTTATGGTAGCCATTCTTTCTGGGGTAAGCTAGTATCTAAATATTGCTTTAATTTTCATTTCATAGATGGCTAGTGATGCATATATTCATTCATATAGTTATTCGCTTCCTTAATCTCATTCTCTGAGAAGTGTGTGTTCATCTTGGATGCCCATTTCTGGACTGGGTCTTTAAATTTAAGGGCCCTAGTGTTTTTTAGTTCTTTATACATTCTAGAGAATAGACCTTTGTCTGAGTGCTTATCAGTTGGGATTTTTTAAAAAATCTGTGGGTTGTCTTTTCACTTTGTTAGTAATTTCTTTTGACATGTAAAAACTTCTCAATAAGAAGTGCTCCCAGTTGTTAATTCTTTCAGGTATTATCTGTGCGATTTGATTTTTGTTCATGAACTCTTTGCCTACCCCTATGTCTTCAAGAGTTTCTCCTACTTTCTCTTCCAGGAGATTGAGTGTTTCTATTTTGATGTTTAGATCTTTAATCCATTTTGACTTGAGCTTAGTGCATGGTGATAGTCCTGGGTCAAGTTTTAGTTGTTGGCATGTAGAGAGCCAGTTTTTCCAGCACCATTTGTTAAAGAAGCTATCTTTCTTCCAATGTGTGTGTTTGGCTCCTTTGTCAAAAATCAGATGACTGAGTGTGTTCATAAAGGCCTCTGCATCTTCTAATCTATTCCATTTATCCTCAGGTCTATTTCATTGGCAATACCATGCTGTATTTTTAATCATTTATTTATTTACCTATCTATTTATTTATTTGGTACAGGGTCTTGGTACACAGCTCAGACTCATAGTGACCTGACCAGCTCAGCTTTCCTAGTGCTGGGATTACAGCCGTGCATCATGCCCAGTCTCAGCAGCCAGCACAGCATGCCTGGGGTTTCGGGGCTAGCACCACATGTGGTACCGTGGATCGAACCTGGGTCCTTGCACGTGCCATGCAGGTGCTTAGAGAGCTGAGTTATCTTCCTTTTAAAGAAAACAAAAAATAGTTCTAAAAATAGAAACAATACAGAAAGTTTCTAACACTTAATTCAGCATCTTTTCTCAAATCCTCATAGTAAAAGAGAAATTCCATATTTCACTCATTCATTTCATAGGACAGCTAAACAGCCCCAATCAACAGACACTAATCCAGATGAATATTTCCCAGAATACCTTCCAAAACCCCGAGAAGAAAAAAGGAGAAAAAGAAGTTGGCAGTTACTGAGAGGAAAGCATACTGCCACGCCTCGCACCTTTTAATAGAGGTACATAGTTGAGCCTATAAATGGTTCATAATTTTGTGACTAGAAAGTAAACCATTTGCTTTGACAAAGAAAAAGAGCACAGTAGCCTACAGTGATCCTCCCTTTCTCCCTGTTCTTCCCTTCCTCTTCCTCCCCTTCCTCTTCCTTTTTTTCATGCTCCCCCTTCCCCTCCCCTTGCCCCTCTCCCTTCTCCTCCTCCTTCCCCTCTTCTTTCTTTTAGTCCTAGGAGTTGAACCTAGGGCCTTCATCCTCAGCTACATCTCCAGCTTCTTTCATTTTTCATTTTGAGACAGAGTCTTGCTAAATCTCTAGGTTGCCCAAAGTTGGCTCAAACTTGCCACCCCCTGCCTCAGCCTCCCAGAGAGCTGGGCTCATAGGTGCACACCCCCAAGCCTAACTCCTTCCCACCCCTGGGCCCCAGTGACACTTCCACGTTGCCCATCTCGGGCATCACCTCCGAGCCACAGCCTCCCTGTCGGTGCTCCCGAGCAGCCGGCCTTACCCGTGGCTGCGGGCACCACCTGCCCTGTCTACCCTTGCTGACAGCAGCCTGGGCACTGACACACGTTGCCAGTCACTTCCTTCCACACCAGCAGCTTCTGGCACTTATGGCCCCTGCACTGCAGCCTTCGATGTTCAACCTTGAGACAAGACATTGTCATTGTGTGGCAAACATCCACCTGTGCCCACAGAAGTGGGGTGCTGCTATGGTTTGTGTCCAGCTGTGCCCCTCAGCCTCATGCAGTCATTGGGGTGCATTCTAGAGTTTGTGATTAATTCACGGTCCAGCGTGGGGACTGTGGGGCGCATGCTGCACCCGCCCTGGCCTGACAGCCTGAACCCAATGTGGGAAGAGGAGAGGGGCTTGCTGGCTGCCTGAGCCACCGCTGCTCCCCATGCTCTTTGCTGTCTTCTGCTGCCAGGGACTGCTGCCCTCTCCACATGCCACCCCACCTTGGAGCCAGCTGAGCATGGGAGGACAGTAACCAAGACAGACACTAAGTGTCTGACAAGCTCAGGCAGGAAGTTCAGGCATGCGGCAGCAGAGCTACTGCAAAGGGCCAGGAGTGGTTCGCCGTGAGCGGATCCTGGCCAGCCGGAAGTGGCGTCATCACCTGAAGCGCTTTCTTCCGCTTCTCACCTGCCTCTGCACTGCTGCCACTCGCCACTGCTATCTTCTTCCCTAGAAGAGGAAGCAGTGAAAAATCTGTTCTGTATGAGATGCACATTGAAACGTTGATGTTCGGGCCTGTAAGTGTGATCAGGGGCTTGCTACTTATCGCGTGAGTGCAGTTTGATTCAACAAACATCTAAGGAGTGGTGGTGGGTGCCTTGCAGCGTGCCAGGGCTGGGCTGAATGACCCCACAAGGCCTTCTGCAGTCAGAGCGTGAGCAGATTGTCTGAGGCCTGGCCCGCGATGCACATTGGGCATGCAGGGGCACCAGGTATTGAGGAGAGGGAGCGAGCGGAAGAGCAAGCCTGGCTTGACAGGAGCAGAGGACACATGAGAGAAGGCTTCCTGCTCAGTGGGGTTTTGAAGGATGAATAAGAGTTCAACAGGCAGCCAAAGGGAATGAGAAAGTGATGAAGGAAAGGGAAATTTGCCAAGGCAGAAAGGCCCGCTTCAAAGTGACAGATGAAACATGACTGGCCAGCCGGCAGAGGGCTTCTGGATGGCAGGAGGAAGGCTTTCAGGGATTAGGCTCTGATCGCCAGAATGCGGTTTAAACTTCTCAATTTATGTTGGTGGGAGTGTAGATTGGTGCAACCTCCATGGTGATCAATGTGGAGATTCTCAAAAAAAGCAGGCGTAGAAGTCCTGTTCATGCCAGCTCTTCTGCTCCTGGGTATTTTTCTAGAAGAACTGAAAACCTCATACCACAGCACATGTATGTGCACTCATGTTTATAGCAGTTGTAACTAAATCCTGGAAGCAATCTAGATGCCCATCAGCTGAGGAACAGGTTAAATATGATGTGCATTTTGATAAAATGGAGCATTGCTCAGCTCTAAAGAAAGGTAAACTTGAGGCTTTTCTAGGTGACTGGATGCCACTAGGGGGCATACTCATAAGTGAGATAAATCAGAGCCACGTGTATAAACACCGTATGGTCTCAATAATGCACGAACCTGGAACAGTAAATGAAACGCAAAAGGTACAGTCGATGCTGAGAAAGGGAAAGAAACGGAACTGAACTTGAGGAATAAACGGCTGGGACAAGGGAAAGGAAAAAAGATACAACAAAAGGAAGCGGGAAAACATCATGTGTGTATATACACAGGACAGATAAGATGCTTGTACTACTAATTTCTACCAGTTTTTGAAGGTAGCAGTTATTGCTTAAAATTTTTACTTTGACCAATTTTGTATGCTTATCTCTGTAATCCTTTTTTTTTTTTTTTTTTTAATTTATTTTTTGGCAGAACCGGGGATTGAACTTAGGCCCTTGCACTTGCCAGGGAAGTACTTATTCCACTGAGCCATCTCCTCAGCTCCCCTAATCTCTGTAATCTGAGCAGCTACTCTGAGGACAGCAATGCTGGCCTACATGACGAGTCCTCCCAAGGATCTGCAAAGCAGGGAGAGCATTCCCATCAGAAGGAGGAGCCACTGTTCAGAAACAAGCTCACAGAAATTTTCCATGAGGGCAGGGGAGACTGGATTGGAGGTGCGGCTGGGGCTCTGGTGGCTTCCCTGGAAGCTGAAGGGGTCTCTGTCCGCAGGGTCCCTTGGTGAGGGTTTGTCTCCTCCACCTTCCCTGCTTGGGACAAGTATAGGGCCCTGTAGCAACAAGAGAGAAAATTCTTCAGGGACAAGTATGCCCAAGTGTAGCCAGCCAGCTTAGTCTCCTATATGGCCAGCACGGGGGACTTTGTACTCATCATGTAGGGTTCCATCCATAGCAGGATGTCCTCTTGTGAAAGAGCCAAAGAGCCGGGACCAGGGACACAGACATCTTCACACTGACCAGCATCACTAAATTACCTCATGGTGAGTGGTCTTTATAAATTGCCTTCAGGTGTTAGTTTAAGAGAGTAGATAAAAAAGAAAAATTAAAAAGATTGTCACAATTTAGTGGAAGGGAGTGATTGGTACGCACTGTAATAATGCCCTGCAGACCTGTCAGTTTGTAGTAAGGACCAGGAGGAGCTGAGGGGATCCTTGCCCCCTGGTTTATGGCATCGGGGTGGTTCACTTTGATGAATCCTGTAGATTGAATCATTAGAAAAATGAACGGAAAGGTTTGCCCTGGCTCAGAATTTCCAAATGCCCCTGGAGGATAGAAAAGGGACTTTATTCTGTGTCTATTTAATTTTATAATAAGCAAAATGGTCTTCATAAAACTGGTGTTGGCGAATTTACCAAAGACTGAAGCAGCCGTCTTGGCCTGCTCTGGTTCAGCGGTGAACGCTGTCGGCGTGAACACCGCAGGTCTTCCCGTCCTCCTCGGTGCGCTTGCCTCCAGCAGGGAAGCTCCCACCAGGAGCGGAGATTTCTGAGCCGCCTAGAAAACAGGAAGGGGGAACCGTGTCCACAATAAGTACCGCAGCCAGTCAGGCTTCATCACGGTAATTTCTCGGGTTCTGTAATGTTTGTTTACTGGGTTTTGGAGGGAAATTTCCGCCTTTTCTGAGATGCAGATTTGTCAAAGTTCTTCTCCCATTCCTGTGAAGGAAACTTGTGACTATGGGAAATATTTTCTTCCTCACCAATTATGAACCAGACCTTGAAGATGCAGACCCCGACATGGAAATCTGTTTGTGCACGTTCTGAGGATGCTTTCTTCCGTCTCCTAAAAACCCACACATTAATATTGCTTACTTTGCAGCAGGGGTGAATGGGATTCTCAGGCCCTCCTCGGAACAGGCTGGAGTTAAATAATATTGCGTGTTTTTTCATTTTACTGTGATGAATGCAAAGCTATTAAATAACCTTTTAAAGAGTTGGTGTAATTATCTGTAAACAGTAATGCTACAAAAAAAAAAAAGGTCAAGTTGTCCTGCCATTAGATGTTTATGGATATAAACTGGATTTATGTTTCCATAAAAAAGGCACCGACTAACTAGATTAATTCTCCACAAACTAAACCAACTGTAGTAATATTTAGACACAATAAAATGATACCAATTAAAACAATTTTATTTTTTGTGTCATATTGATTAATGGCGCACTAAAATTAACCAGAGACCTTAAACTCCGAATGCCTGGCAAAACACGTCCGCGTCTCAATATTATTACCAACAAGAAGAGCAGTTAAGTGAGATGGTTGGGCAATAGTATGAATATTTAATTAATAATTAGTCATGTAATTTCTCCTCAGGAATTATTATCCCTCAAACTGGTTTGTGAATTTAATTATTAGCAGTCTTTTTGTTTCCGTGTGCTCTCATTACTGTCACGATTGATGTAACATAAACTTCATTAAAAATTAAAGCAAGAGTCTTAATTACAAGGCTACCCTGACTGAAGTTAGAATTAGCCAAGTCAGTGATGTGCAAATGAGAGCATTATTTAAGAAACATGCTGGAAGTAGTTATGCTAATGCGGGAGCTTCGCAGGAGCAGACCTTTCCACTCGGAGTTGCATATTCATTAAATGCACTATGCAAATTTAATGTAGCCGTCTTAGTAATGCGTTGTTAATTTATTCAGATTTATTGAGTACGACTTGTAAAAAAAAAGTACAAATTTAATTACTCCATCTAGTAGGGATGGCATCAGAAGATAGCAGAGGTTTGAAATGTGTTGAACTGTGGAGTACCGCAGTTTGATGGAAGACGCAGTATCAAAGGACACAATTTTGATAACTGGGCTTGAAAGAATATTTGATTTACTTATGGAATGATCTAAGAAATCACTAAAATTGCACATGTTCCTTCCCAATAGGAAAGTAAAAAAGTCTCGGTTGTATTAACTTAAGAGCTACAGCGGTGCTGAGTCCACAGTCTAATGGTCGTAACGGCTCTGCAGAGACCAGTAAAGGTTATGGATGGAGATCCCCGCGCCGCAAACTGTCTTTGTGGCAAGTTCACCGGTGGCCCGGCGCCTCTGTCTTGCTGAGGACCCGGTGGGGGACAGCCGCCCTGGAGGCTGCATGCGTGCGTGCGTATGTGCGTACCTGCGTGCATGCGGAGCTCCCATCGCCGTGGCCAAGCCCGCAGCACAAGGGTGAAGCCAGCTCTCGGAAGGCTCCCTCAGCCATGGAGTCCCTCTCCCTCACGGCCCTGGGGACCGCGCCCAAGCCGACCCTGTCTTCTCACCTCGGTTTCTCTGGGAATCCTGCATCATGGATTTCCTTACCCCACTTTACAGATGAGAAGACTGAGTCCAGAACTGGAGGAGGACTTGATGGAGCGGGCAGGGCTGAGACACAGGTGAAGCCCAGTGCTCTCCCCATCAACCCCAGCACAGCCCTGCTCCAACTCCACCTTTTCTGCCCCTGTTCCCCCCCTCTCCATCTCTGCCTTCCTTGGCTCCCACATTGTCCCTTCCCCCTACTTCTCCGAAAGCCCCCAACATCTGCCCAACACCCCCACACTGCTGCCTCCAGCCACCTCCCCACCCAGCCCCAGTCTGTCCTCCCCCACCCCTTCACTTTCTCCCTGATTTGCACAGAGATGCAAAGGTGAGAGTGTAGGCGCAGGTGCCACTGTGGAGCTCAAAGGGGTCGACCTTTCCTCTCTCCAATAAGTGCTACAAACAAACATTAGGCTAAATTGGAATGAAGCAGTTTCAAGTTCAACAAAGCAAGCACAAGGCCCTGACCCGCAGCTCGGGGAATAACACTGGGAAAGTTCCCGTGACCCAGCCTCGGACACCACGGGGCAGGCCGGCCCTAGCAGCCGGGCGGGCTCAGAGGGCCCCCACCCATCTCTTAAGAATTTTAAGCTTCTTGGCCTTTGTAATCACAAAAACAAGTCCTGTACATTTTAAATGCAATTATTTAGTCTTGGTTATACGGTCTCCTGCCTCATATTGGCTGATCCTCTAGGGGGAAAAAAATCAATGCATGTGCTGTAAAGCTCCAGTGAGGAACAGGCCGAATTGCTGTTAGTAACCACGTTATCAGGCGCAAGGCCTCACGCGCCCTGGAAGCACTCCGAGCACCTTCACACAGTCAGTCTGGACAGGACCCTCTCCAGCTGACCAGGAGAGAGTGGAGCAGCTCTCCCTACCATGAGCTGAGAAGGGTCCTGTCTGGAGACCCTGGGCCCATCGGATCGTTTTGAGTAATGAATTATCCATGACCCAAAAGTCTTTGGGGGCCAGATCAGGGGTCCCAGGGCCCCTGGCACGTGAGCACAGCCCCTCAGCCCCGTCACACCTTCCAGCGCAGGCTTAGTTCTAGCCACCTCTTCCCACACTGCTCTGCTGGTTTGTGCCACTCTGCTTGCTCCTTGCCCTCGTGTGTGTGTGTGTGTGTGTGTGTGTGTGTGTGTGTGTGTGTGTGTGAAGTCCCTGTTTGTAGTGTTTGCTGATTTGCCTGGTAAACACTCTTACCATATGCGTTTTGGCTGCAGTGACAACACGAGGTCACTAAATTCAGAAGTGGGAGTTTATAAGCAGTCACACGCCATTATGCAGTATATCTGCCATGCTCCAGGGGCCTCTGCCATAGGAAGATACCCCATAAGGAGACTGATAGGCACAAATAACCTCAGAGCTTAGATGGTGGCCAACTGCAGAAGGACAAGTAAAAGGTGATGCATTTTTCATATTCATCCATGTTTTTAGTGCCATGCTCTTAACCGTGCTACCTGTTAGGCCTCAAACTCCAAGAGTCAGGACCAGGCATCTGGAGGGATAGTGGGGGCTGGGGGGCTAGCCTATTGCGGGGTGGACTAAGACATCTGTGGAGATGAATGTGTGGATAGGTCCCTGCCTCACCCCCACAGGCTTGGAGCTGACCTAGAACTGCTGAGGAGGCTGGCACGGAGGTGCTTCTCTGCCCCAGGATCAGGAGCCAATGACAGATCCTCCCCAAGGTACCCATTCCAGGATCTCTAAAAGGTTTTGGGCTTCATTGTTTTCTTGAGACAGAGTTTCACTATGCAATTCAGGCTGGGCTTGAACTCACTTTGTAGCCCAGCCTGGCCTCGAATTCACAACGATCCTCCTGCCTCAGCTTCCCAAGTGGTGGGATTACAGGTGTGCAGCACCACCACACCTGGCTCTGAAAGTTTTTTTTAATATATTTAGTACAGAGTCTCACTACACAGATTGAATTTGTAGTGATCTTCCTGTTCTTAGCCTCCCAAGAGCTGGGATTACAGGCAAGTGCCATCACACCCAGTCTCAGTTTCTGTCTCAGCACACCTCGGGGGTGGGGCCAGCACAGCATGCCCATCTGAAAGGTTTTTAAGGTCAGTGAATTTAGCCCAAATCCTCGCTGGAACTGTGGCCACTATGATAGGTCCTGGGACCCTGAGGCCCCAGGATGAGCCCTGGGTCCAGAAAGTGATGAGAGCCTGGCTGTTTCTAGCTCACGGGTCCCCACACAAGTGGTGTGACTTTAGCACCCATGAGGACTGTCACACCCCTGCCCCTGAACCTCATGTTGAAAGCCTGGATTGTCCTTTGAGACCTAAGAGTATTATGTGACCTGAAACAAAAACTCAATAGTGCCAGAGAAATAGCAGCGACAGTAGAATACTTGTCCCTTGTGGATCATGCCTCTGCAAGGTCTCTTGTTGCCTGCTTGCATATGTTATATCTCCTCCTTACAGCAATGCCGTCATTGCCTCCACCTTATAGAGAAGAACAGAGGGCACCAAAAGGTTGAAGAACTCACCTGAGGAGACGGTGGTGCCTCGGCTCACAAGCTCTACTCTTGCCCCCAGCCTGGCAAAAATCCAAACTGGGTGTGAACTGAATCAGGTTTCCCCATGAGGTCAGCATCAAACCTAACCACTGAATTCAACATGGTTTTATCCAACTCAGTTTGCAACCAGATCCGTGGAAAGAATCAAGTTCGTGAACCAAAGTCCCATGGCTTGTAGCCGGCCAGGGAAAATCAGAGACCAAGAGGAGACTTTCTGATGTGAGGCTTGTACATTCAAAGCTGGGTCTGTCTGGGGTTGTGCTAAGCTTCCATTTAGGGAACAAAGAGCACAAAGGCCCTTTTTATCCAGCACCCCCAGGCTGTCCTGGACACCTGGGTCCTGCTGGCACTCTTGCTCTCTTCTACAGCTGTATGTGGGCTGCAGAACCTTGAAAGTCTGGGACAGGGTCCTGGGGTGCTTGTTTCACATGGCGGTTGTCATCGTGGAATTTGGGGAACTCCAAACTGCATATATCTTCCTGAGCTGGAAGCATAGGAAGCTTGGACTTCAATACCTCTGCTCTCCTCAAAGGGAGAACTGCTTTTAATCTGCCCAAAATATTCACTCAGAGCTTCATTTAAGAAACCAATCTGTTGAAGTTGCATGAGGTCCCCAGGACAGAGGCAGGGTGGAGAGATGACTGGCAGCCGGATGTTTGGTGAGTGGAGTGGGGGGCTCAAGGGCAGCTACCCAGCAGCCTCTCAGCCCTGCACCCTCAGCCGGCTCCCAGCTGCCCTGCACCTTGCCTTTCTAAGCTGGGAAATGGTGAGAGTCATGGCTATGCTGCACAGGTGCAGCGTGGCCACTGCCCTTGGCCCCAGTGGCTCAGGCTGCGTGTAGCGCTGCCTATGAGCCCTTGGGTGGGTCTCTCTTCATTTTTCTGGGCCTCTGTGCCCCTCGTGTACACAGGGAGCAAAAGTTGGGCTTACCTCATTGGTTTACAAAGACTTACTACAAAGTACTGAGCCCAGGACTGGGGAAACTACCTCATGCGATTCCCTGGGGTATTCTTAGCTTACATGACAAACACAGGAGCTTTCCCTGCAGCTAACAGCCAAGGACCTGAGACCCAACACTGGCCTGTGTTCATCCTATCCAGGGACTCTCTCTAAGAGGGAGACATGCATGTTGGCTTTAGGCAATGCTTTTAAACAGAAGTGGGCCCCTCAAAGAGCCTTCCTCCCATCCTGGACTATGTGCTTCTGGTGCTCAGGAAAGGGTATGCACAGACACAGGGGAGAGGTGGCAGCAACTCCTGGCTGTTGTCATCATGAGTCTCTCATTTCTTCTCTCTGAGCTCCGCCCCAGCTCTGAGATCCTGTGATGCAGTGGGAAAATGTTCCTTGAGCCTAACCTGCAAATACAGGTCACGGTGCTGGGAGTTCTAGGGGGATGAGCCCACTGGGGAGGCTTGGCCCTCAGCACCGAGCCTTTCCAGTCGAGTCCCCGCAGTCCTAGGTTTCCAGGTGCTCGTGGCTTGTTCAACTCATCCTCCTGAAGCCGTGGTCTTCATCATAAATTCTAATTGGAACAGGATCCACCTCAATTTATTTCTAATGCCTCAGAAAGGCAGAACTGTTTCTAGGAATAAATTGAGATGGATTCGATTCCAATTAACAGTTTGACTCAGGTAAAGTGCTGATAAACCACTGGCATCCGCGGCTTGCTGACCCACTCATGAAGGACAAGGAGCTGGCCTTGATGGGTGAATGAGGAGACATGAGCCATCTAATAAGGTCACCCTGTAAGTGGCTTGGACTCTATCTCATCCCTTTCACCTGACTTCTGCCTGACCTTGGCCCTTTCAAGAGATGATCACCAGGCACAAGGAAGTAGGATCATCTAATATTTTTCAAATAGTTTCTGTATCTGATTGATTTTTAAAAATCAGCTCAGGGCTGGGGAGCTAGCTCAGTGATCTAAGTACCTGCCTGACAAGCTCAAGGACCTGGGTTCCATCCCCAGTATCACATGCTATGCCCGCCACCAAAACCAGGCATGGTGGCACAAGCTTGGAATCCCAGCACTAGGGAGGCTGAGACGGAAGGATCACTATGAGTCCAAGCTGTGTAGTGAGACCTGTTACCAAATAAATACATTAAAGAATCAGCTCATGTGATTAGAGGGGCTGGACAGTTTGAAATGAAGAATGTGCTTGCAGTCCAACAGGTTAGAAACTCAGACAGGATTCCTTCATCACGTCCTCCATGCAGAATTGCTGCTGAGGTTTTTGCTCTTCAGGTCTTCGCTTGATTAGAGGAGGCCCCATACACGAGCAAGGGTAATCACCTTCGCTTGGAGACTATGGGCTGTTCCTGCTCACAAGACTCACATTTCCTTGATGGCAGCATCTTGAACAAATGACCGACAGCACAGCCTGTCCAGGGTCCCAGATGTCTTCGATCCATGGACTTGAGGGGTATCTCTCCAGCCCCCAGAAGGAAGATACCCAGACTTGAGAGCAGGTGTAAGGACAAGAGCATGCAGCCTGAGATCGGGTGGAAAGGGGCATGTAGCTCAGCTGCAGAGACCTGCGTATCAGTCAGGATTTGCTAGAGAAATAGATATAGCGCAAGATGTACCAATGCAGGAGGACTTACAAGTCTGGCTTAGGATGGTCAGATGCAGGGTTGCAAGATGAGCTAAGCAGAGGTGTCTGCACACGGAGGCTGAAGGTTCTGGTACCACACTGTCCTGAGGTCACTGCAGTGTCTGCGCAAGTCCACGTCAGGAGGTCACAACAGAACACTAAAGAATCTATGGTGAATGCCATAGAGTCTGTGCCAGGAAGCTGAAGAGTCCCAGGCAAAAGCAGAACAGTCTGGAGATGAGCACCAAGCTGAAGTGAAGGCTGAGCTCCTCAGGAGAACCAGCGATCCATCCTTCTGCATTTCCCTCTTACATGAGCAGCCTGCCTACCCTGGATAAGGGGTCCTACTCCCTCATCGTCTCAGTGCCCTCCTCTTGCACAGGCTCAGGATGGATCCAGAGTGAGGACCCTGGCCCCCTCCTGAGTCGCCATCAACCATCTCAAGTTGATACAATGGACACCACCCTAGAGTCATAAGAGCAGGTCCTCTGCACTCCAGGGTGCAGAATTGCCCAGTTTCCTAGCCAAGCTTCTAGACTCCTCAGGTTGATACAATGTACCAACCATAACAACTTGCCTGTGTGGGGGAGGTTCTGGGTGCCACCCCCACACACAGCACCCTCCAAAAAGCAGGCATCAGGCAGCGTGACTCAGCCCGGCCTATCCACCCAACACAGGATGGGCGTCTGCATCAGAGAGCACACACGACTCTCCCCATGCAGTGATCAGGTGGAAAGAGACAAGTCCCTTCTCTGTGACGGTTCCCATGTGCCCACCCCATAGCACTTCCTAACCCCAGAGATGCCCCAGAGAAGAAGAGGAAAACTTCACTATAGATTTCTACAAACCAGAAGGTAAATATTCATGATGAAATCCCTAGCCCTGCATGCACACTCAGGAGATTTTGACCAAAATAGAGCCTCAGAATTTCCATTTCCACTGGGCAAACAGGAAAATGTGATGATGCGAGATTGATGTGTATGAAAAGCAGAGTGATGGGGCATTTACATCTATTTAATTAAGGAACACGTTGTAACCTCTATTTACTTCTGTTTAATTAAGGGATTGCTCATTTCAGAGGTGGTCTCATGCTGGGCCTTCTACTATGCGTGTGATTCAAAGCTCGAAGGAGGATGTATGGGAAGCAGTTTGGTGATCCTCACAGGTCTCTAATGGGGAGTGCTTCTTATTACAAAGCCAATAAACTACGTTGCCAGACTTGCTAAAGAGAAGCGAGGGACTTACTGAGAGAACGATCTCCTCGAGAGGCGGGAGGTCATCTGTGAGAGTGTGTGTTATCTTAGAACAAGCCCGATCGAAATTTAGAGACACAATGGCTTCCATGGGGAATAACTAGCCATATCTGAATGGGAAATTAATAGCTGGAAAAGGGAATAAATTGTAGAGGCCTTTAAGTGATAAGACATCTATTTAGCATGTTGATTAAGCTAAAAATGCCCCCCCCAAGACACAGTTGACCTGCTCAGGCTGAGGCCACACGGATCAGATGGGAGACAGGAAAGCGACAGCTCTGTGTTGCTGTATATAGTGCAGCTGCCATCTTCCTGGTGTTGAGTAAATTGTTCTCACCTCAAAGGAGCAGCTGCTTGCCTCAAAGGAGCAGACCTCGAGGGACTACATTGCATCAGCTTTCGGGTCATTGATGTAAGAAATGCCCCTAAAATAAATAACTCTGTCTTTTAATTTCTGTGTCACCCAGTGTAGTGGCATAGGCCATGTTCAGGAGGCTGAGGCAGGAGAATCACAAAGTCAAGCCCAGGGCTGAGGAGAGAGCTCAGAGGCTGAAGCACCTACCTGCCAAGCACAAGGTCCCAAGCTCAATCCCCAGCACAAACTGCACAGGGACACCATGTCTCAGAAAAAAGAAAAAAAAAAAAAAAAAAAAACGAAAATCTCAAGCCCAGCTCAGACAATTTGGCAACTTAGCAAGATTTTATCTCAAAGTAAATAAAATTTTTAAAAAGCTAGAGATGTAGATCTTCTGTGAAGGACCCGGATTCAATCCTTAGCATTGAAAGAAAAAAAAAAAAAAAAAAAAAAAAAGAATTTTGTGATTTTACAGCTAAGCAGAAAAGGAGAAAGAAAGAAGGGCAGTGGGAAGGAGGGAGGGCAAGGGCAGCCCCTGTGGGGGCCTGGGAGCCAGGGAGCCTTGCCAGAGTCTGGGTCACCTGTCTGTGTGGAGCAGCCTGTTCTATCTGCCAGGCTCACGGGATGAGCAGAGGTGCACAGAGCCTCCTCGGGGCCCTTGGCTGATGCCCAGGAAGCAGCTGCTGGGCACAGGGGTCTCCAATGCTGTCCACCCTTCTTTGACTCACAGCAGAGAAATGGAACAATGCTGGGATTGAAAGGCTGCCTTGTGCAGGACTCTTTTTCTTGGGTTTAGACTTTACCTCCCTTGTGGGGGGCTGACCTGATGCCTGTGTGATACTTCCAGCACCTGCAGGGCTTTGCTCCTATTGAGTTCATTTTCCCCTGTTCCTATACTCACCACACGCTCTCCTCACACTGGCATATGCCCACTTCCTCCTCTTTTTAATTTCCCAGTCCCAGGGCGAATGCTTCCACTTCCAAGAAGCCTCACAGGCTCTCGTGGCCTTGGCAAATGATATCACCTTTGAGGACCTGTATCTCCTGGACTGGTCAGTTAGTTGCCTGAAAAGAGAGAGAGAGAGAGAGAGAGAGAGAGAGAGAGAGAGAGAGAGAGAGAGCTTGTCTATTGAAGGAGACAGATCTTTCTGTGGCCCATCTCTGAAAGCTCTCCACTGCTGAACCCCTTGCTGTCTTCCACTAGAGTAGTTTGTGCCATTCTCCTGGGCCCTGGGACATTTTTGCTTCTGTACCCAGAATGCCCTTTTCTCCTTTATTTCCTCGTATTTCGATAACAAGTTCCTAACACTATCCCTCCTCCATCAACCCTGACTGGCTCCTGACAGGCTCTCCCTCGGTACCTGCAGTTAGTGCTGGATCTGAGGCCTCCCTGATAGGCTACACTGGAAGCCCCTCCGGAGCAAAGGCTGAGCCCATCACACCCAGCAGCAGGTTCCCAGTGCTCACTGGGGAAGCTGCTCAAAGGATATCTGTTAGATGAACGGCCGAATACACAGATGCTCAGAGCGTGAGGCCTGGCCAGGACAGCTACATCACCCCATGTGTGCACTGAGGGCTCCTCGCCACCCAGGCACAGGGGAAAACACTTCCTCTTCCCTAAAAGGGTCTTGGGTTTGGACACACATAGTGACTCGGGCCTTCTGAGAGTCAACCCAGGACTTTCTAAGTTCACCTCGAGGCTCAGGCCTGGATAGGGCAAGAATGCAGCAGGAAAGAAGCTTCTGCCCCCCTGCTAGAAGGCTCCCAGCTAGGCAGGGAGGTCACTGAGGAAGCGAGCCAGGTTGGTGTCCCAGAAAGAATGTAACACGTTGCAAAGCTGCAGCAAATGGAGAATGGAGGCAGAGAGCTGTGGGGTTGAAGGAGGAGGGAAAGTGTTAGGAACTTGTTATCGAAATGGCGGAAATAAAGGAGAAAAGGGCATTCTGGGTACAGAAGCAAAAATGTCCCAGGGCCCAGGAGAATGGCACAAACTACTCTAGTGGAAGACAGCAAGGGGTTCAGGAGTGTAAGGGCAGGCGTGCTGGAGCTGGCAGAGGAAAAGCAGGCCAGAGCCGGGCTGTGGGAAGCCTCACCCAGGGCCGCAAGCAGAGGCTTACAGAGAAGATCCTGTAGATTCTACAGTGTAGACACTGAGGCTGTCTGCTCCTCGCCGAAGTGTAGCCTTCCTAGTGCCCGCTGAGAAGACAGCAGTTCTAGTTGCTCTACTCACTGAAGCTGAGGTCTGCTAGTGGGTCACAGCCATGCCGGGGAGGCTTGACGAGCCTTCAGCCGAGGGTTGTCAATAGCTCTGGAAGCCTCACCCTGGGCTCGCTGCAAACGTCCAGTTTTCTCAGAAGTTTTTCAGAAGTCTCTAGCTTTTTTTTTTTGGTGAAGTCACAGATTTACTTGCTGGTTATTGTTTCAGATAGTGAGAGGTCATGATTTTTTAGCTATAACTCCTTCATAATCACCTGTCATGCACTCAGTAGTCACTGCATGGTGCTGCATTAGGGCTGTGTGAGGTCTCAGAGGTGAGCAACACAGGAAGACTCAACGCACACCTCATGATCCTATGCCTAAGACTGTGGCACAAAGCAGTCCAGGAGTGAGACCTTTACAACTTGGAGCTGTGCCCCGCAACCCACCTTCCTCCACCCTGCAGTGTCACAGCTGCAGCCACTGGTAGCTACCCTGGGGTTCCCACCATCCCTTCCGGGTAGGCGTGGCCGGGCGATGGCCTGTTCTAGGAGAGCAGGAGTGGCGTGCATCTGTGCCGTTCACTGTCGGCGACCTGCAGCACTCTTAGGGAAGCCTCCTCCAAGGTCCCTGTCCCCTTCCCTCTGCCTGGAGCCTGTACATGCTTCCCTCCACAGGCAGGGTTCTGGAGGACAGTAGAGACACCACCAAGACAGAACCGGGGTCCCCACGTTCCCAGCTCTACTGACTCACTCTTCTCAGGAAGAGATGGAAAGGGAAGCAAGGGCCCGCACTCACACCTCCTCCCTCCTTCAGTCTCTTCTTTATGGCAGCTTAGTGTAACCCTAACTCTTACAGAAATTGGCACCAAAGGTGAGCAGGCACCAGCATCTAAGCCCAAAATATGTGGACGTGGCCTAGCTGTCAGATGCTAGCTGGAGAGGAAGCACATCCCAGGCTGAGAATCTGGTGGCTTTTGCTGTGCTGTGGCAGAATAGCTCGTAACATCAGTCCTCTTGATAGTGTGATATCAGCCCCTCCAGCTACCACGCTCCTGAGGCCCTGGTCGCAAAGGGTCAGAATGTTAGTCTGCAGTATCTTCATTTTTTGCTAGATGTTGCATGAAAGAGATGACTTTCCGCAGGAGCAAAGCAAAAACAGAATACTCAGAAATGTGAAGCCTCTGCAGTTGAAAGATTAGTTCTCTACTCTGAGCAACAAAAGCTTTAGTTGCTGCAGGACTTCAGCAAAGTCAGAAATGATGGGGCTGCTTCCTTACATCTGTGTATTTTGTTTCACTGCCTCCAGGACAGCCAATACTAAAGGAGAGAGACAGACAGACAGACAGACAGACACACACACACACACACACACACACACACAGATAGACAGACAGACAGACACAGAGAGGGACAATGGCAGAGAGAGAGACACAGAACAAACAGACAGAGAGACACAGAGAGGGACACAGAGCCAAACACAGAGAGGGACAAAGACAGAGACAGAGGCAAAGAGAGACAGACAGAACAAGAGACAGAAAAACACAAAGAGACAGAGAGAGGCTGGCAATCTGAAAAAAATGGGGCATGACACTGGCCCATGTAACTGAATAGATACCACTAAGCTATTTCTGAATCTTAAGGGTTGACTGGCCTGTCAAATCATGTGACTGCCTTCAAGCAGCCTTCAGTTCCGAAGCTGGAAACCCAGCAGGCAGCAATTGGGACCCTTGTACTCATAAGTTGTGTGGTCCGTAGGCTACTCAGAAGTGGCCATAGAGGACAGGTGGATGGGTGTGTTTGGGGAGAAAGGCAGAGTCCACTCTGAGAAGATGAGTCCTTCTTTTTTATGAGCAGAATAGATTTATTGAGAGAAAGAAAGCTCCTATCCAAGAGAGGGACAGAAGGGGGCCCCCAAAAGGGTAGTTTCCCCCAGGAAGATGAGTCCTTGGTGGATCTTATTAGAAAATTTTCCTCCATGTCTGGTCACCCCTGTGCCCCAGCAGCATTTAATCCTTGCTATTGGCAATGACTGCTGTGTCTTCCCATGCCATAGTGGTACCCTGATTCTGCTCCTCTGCTGAGTATGGGACATGGACAGATGACATGTCTTTAGGTGGCATGCCAGACCTTGAGGAACCACATCTGATCACCCAAGAGGAGTTTTAAGCTCACAAAGATCTGTCCTAGAGCCAGACGGAACTTGGAGATGGGGATGCAGATATAGAGGACAGGGTGTGAGCAGCAGCAGGCTGTCCACCTGCTGATCTGCTCTGCTCCATACTTACAGGGGTAGAATCAGCTGCCGGCCACTCAGAGCTGCCCCAGGCTCCCTGTGCAATCCCATGTGCTTGCTGACAGCAGAGGAGCTGAGTGACATCTGTCATTTTGTCTGCAGCCTTGCATTTCTCTTCTCAGTCCCTTTTCCACTTTCCCTGGGACCCAGTGCCAGCTGAGCAAGTGGCAGTCATGCAGTAGAGACAGAAGAGCCACATGTGAAGGTGCCTCGGCCCACATCTCTCTTGATGGCTGCCCACCTCATACCCCTGTATGAGGAAAACAAGTGGCTATGTTCTTCTAGTTCTTGTGTCCTGGGGCCTCTTCATACAGGAGCGCACTTCACCTGGACCAGTCCTCGGTTGAGAGCACATTTACTCCCAGGCTCAGCCAATGATCACATAGTAAAATAAAAGACTCAACTCTGCTGTTTGGTCAGGGTCTTACTGTCCTTCTTTGGTTGCATAACTTTTATAAACTCCAGCTTAAGCCTTTAGTCTTCTCTAATTTCACAACTTCTCACATGGGGAAAGGGGACCACAAAAGTTTGCAATGTAATTTTTTTAATTAATAAGAAATTTTAAAGTAAATGAACAATGTGGAACTTGGAGGCTGTGGGTGAGACGCTGTCATAAAATCCATCCAGAATTAAAATCGGAACACCAAGAAGTCTGGGAATGGCTGGTCTAGTCTGGGGTTTTGAAGAGAACTTACTTGCATTTCTCAACCCCTGGAGTCACTCTAGAGGGTTTATAAGCTGTGAGCCTGGGTAGGAAAGACCGGGCTCTCTAAACACACGGGGTGTTTCCTACCATCTTGGTTTCACTCAAACTCTTTCCTCTGCCTGCTCTATTCTCAAGCTCTCATCTTCCTTCCTTAATAAAATTCTTCTCATCTAGAAAGTCCAACTTTGGGGTGCTGTCCAACATCCATGCATCCCTGTAGGCCACAACCACTTAGTTCAGAGCACCGGGAGGGCACCTTCCTGGTGCATTTCAGTTAGTGGTTGCTCCATGCTAGCTTGACCATGAACTATGGTCATGGCTCATGTCTAGATACCTGCCAAGAGCCCCCTGGGCTCCCAGGTGGGAGTGGTATGGCTGCCTCACTCTGAGGGGGTGGCATCTGGTGAGCCACTATAGCTTTGGCCTGGAAGGGTGTCGCTCTCTTCCCAGCTCCTTTCCTTACCCTCTGCTCCCTGGATGCCCTGCCGTGAGCAGCTGTCCTCTGACATGCATCTCTCTCATACTCCTTTCTCTAGGGCTGGCCCAACTAGGCTTAGATGTGAACCCAAGTATGCCCTTCCTCCTTTACACTAGGAGCACTGGGGACTGTGTCTCAGGACCTGAAAAGCAATGAAGACAAGATCCTATTTGCCTCCATTTTTTAAATTCTTGCTCACATGTGTCATGGACCTGGCTGTTCCTAGATAAGAATAGAGTGGGTGCCTGTCCCGGCGTTCAACACACTCCCCCCACCTGAGGGAGTACAGGCAGTTGGGTGCAGAGTGTGAGGCCTGCGAGGCATCACCCTTGGTGTGATTATCCCCTACCAGTGAATAATGTGGCTTCAGCTCTGTGTCTGATTCTTTGATGAAGATGAAACTATTTAATCTGGTTTGGTTGCTCTTCTCATCATGAGTGCACGTTGCGCCCTTGCTGACGAGTTCATTAGCTGGAAGAAAAATTGATGACCTCGTTAGTTCTGCACATGGGCTCGCTTAGGACAAATTGGAGCTCTAGAATGTCACTCAACTCCAATCTGGGTGGGAGAAGGTCTCATTCCAAGAGCTGCTTGGTGCTTTTATCTGAAAAGGCTGCCTGGCACTCCGTTGGAAGCAGCAGTGTCCTTTCTCATGTGGCTGTCCCTCTTGTGAATTCTCATCTGGCTCAGGGAGGACCAGGCCACACCCTCAGTGTTGAGGCTGGGTTTACCTCCACATCCCCTCCTCAAATTCCTTGTCCCTTTGCTATTTTATCATCTTCAACAGATCCATTTACTATCTGGCTTCTTCTCCATTCCAAAAGGATTTACTGACATCCTCAAGGTCACGACTCAGGTGAATTGGGGAGCACAGCGTTGGAAACAGGAAGGGAGAAATAAATCAGCACCGCGGACAGCGCCTTGGCGGGAAGGGCGGTGCAGTTTGCCAAAGGATGCAGAATTCCAAGCCCACAGAAGGGAATGTTGTAATGAGCTCTGGTGATGCCCAGGGGGCTCGTTTTGTCACAGAGCACGATGGCCAGAGGACGCTGGATGACATGTTGTCATCAAGGACGAGCCAGAGGTTCAAGGACTGTGGTCCTGGACAACGCTCCATTGGCCCTTTCTCAAACAGTCTTCGCTCCTTCACTTGGTCCTCACTGTTTTCCTGATGAGCTCCTGCTTGGTTTTCCAAAGGCAGCTTTTCTAGGCAGGCCTTACAGCCTTCTTCCCCCACCTACAAGCCTCCATTAGCTCCTTGTCTTGAATGTGTATCTAGTGCCGCCATTGGCACAATGCTATGATTATTTAACGAAAGGCAGTTGATTCTACTTTCTGGAGGACTCTGGAAAGCACAGTAGTAGTTCTTCACTTTTCCATATCCTTAGTGCCAGATATGAGACTGCCACCTGCTAGGTGGGAGATAATTATCTGTTAAATGAAAGAGCAACACCTATCATTGGTGATATTGGTACAGTTCAATGCAATGCAGAGATGCTGAGGCAAAAGGCAGGTGGATCCCAAGGCGAAGACTTGTACTGTGTGATGAGTTTTGCCTGAGTGATTATTAAAAGTTTTTGACATAAAAAGATGTCCACCCTGCTCCTGGTACTGTTTACCATTGATGGCTGAGTCTGTACTGTGTCAACTCTTTGGTAACTTCTTTTTCACATGTTTTCCACTTTTAAGAGTGTCTTTGGCTGCAGGGACACTGTAGGCCCAGGTCCAGTTCCTCAGGGTTACACATATCTGGGAGAGGAGATCAGATAAAGATTCGTTTTCTATAAGGGCTAAAAACCACCTGAACTAATGTCAATAAGCCAGGCAGCACAGAGCAGCCTCATAGACAGATACGGGGAGGATCTGGAGACATTCCTGTTGAAGTGATGGCCTTCATGCTAGAGCCCGCCAGCCACAGCCTCTTGGTGGGACTTGTTGCCCATCAAATCCCTCTTGTCTGAACTTGGCATTCCTAAATTGGCCTGTCTTTTTTCAAGAACATGTCCTGAATCCAGGAGTGCACTCCCAAAGTAGGGCAGTGTCCCCTTCCAGAGGTTTGTTTAATACAGGTTAACGCAGAAGACAAGCTCAGGGTCCCTTCATCAGTAAGAGAAGCTCTTGAAACCCTGACTTAGAAGTGAGTTGGGGGCCAGGGATATAGAACCTGCCTGGCAACTGCAAGGTTCCAAGTTCAATCTTTCAGTGAAGGAGGAGGAGGAGGAGAAGAAGGTAGAGGAGGAGAATTGGATACAGAAGCCTGGAGCTGAGAGGGAAAAAGCCCAAACCATCCATAGATGCAGGCTTAGCCAAAGGCAGAGACAGTTTTTGTGGCATGAAGTAGAAGTGGCTTCTCTTCTAGGACTCTGCTCCCATGGTAAAATGATCACCCATGAAACTATAAGGAAACAAACTATTTCCAAAGCAGGAAAAAATTCTAAACTGGTTGTAAAGCAAGAGTGGGAAATCAGTCTCATTAAAGTAAATTTGCCATCCAGGCAAGTCAGAAAGCTGCTTCTTTAGAACTTATCACAGAGAGGGCAGCTGGCTGCACAGCTTTTGGGGGAACCCCAAAGACTTGGAACTCAGAGCCAACTAAGCCTTCTTGTTCTACCTGCCCCACCGGAGCAGGAGCAGGCAAATGGCTCAATGCACTTGCCTAAGGGAGGGCTTCTCCAGCACGTATCAAATGCTGCCCAAGCCCTTTCTCACCTGCACCTGGAAAGGGTTGACATTGACAAAGAGGAATCAGGAGTGCTTTGCTGACAAGCTGGCAGGTAGAGATATGTGCATCACACGGGTGGGAGCTCAGGCTTGCGCTCTCATTTATTACTGTGGTGCTTACCCAGAAACAAGCCTGTACTTCAGGCACACACAGCAGACCCGCATACCTTCCATCTTACTTTGTCTGTGATGTTTCTAAGGAGTTGTCCTCTTGAGGCCTTTCTGAGGCCATTCACATCTTGCATTCTCTTTCCTTCCCACCATCATGTCCACCCTGGCCCTTTCTCTGGCCTGGAAAGTGCATCTGTGGCCAGGTACCTCTGAGAGAGCTCGAGAGGTCTGCTGTGTGTGCGCTGCACTATGCACCACCACCCCAAGCATCCCTGTTTCTACTGCCCCTGACAACCCTGAGAGTGTAGCTTCTAGAGGGTCTCCATTGCTTTGCCTGTCACCAGACAGGATCTGGGACACCAGGCTACTTTGCTTGGGGCATGGGCAGTGGTCATTCTGCGTGAGAGGTTCTGACAGCAGAGACAGATCCTCCTGCCTGTGTCTTTTTCCCCTGCTGTAACAAAGTACCATACAAGGATGGATTATAAAGATCAGAAGTGTATTCCTCATGATTCCAGAAGCTGAGCAGTTCAAGGTCAAGGCACCAGCACATTAGCTATTTGGTGAGGATCCATCTTCCTAGCTGAAGAATGGGATTACTACCTATGTCCTGTCATGGAGGAGGCTGCGTAGGTCTTCAGAGTCCTTTTTATGAGATATTTAATTCTGCTTCTGAGGGATCTGCCCCTGTTTTCACATCTACTAATTAAACAGAACATTGAGTGACACTGTAACACTTCCACCTACACACATAACTGGCCCTGCTCCCCATGTCACTGGACTGTAGCCTGCACATGGCCAGTGGGTACAGGCTCTGAGCAGCCTTCTGGGCCAGGGCACTGTTCCTGGAATGGACTGCACAGGAAGGCAGTTTTAGGCTAGGGAGGGCTCTCCCTGTCCTCTTCTCTTCTCCTTGGGGAAGGTAAGATGTGAACAAGGCCCAGGGCACCAGGGATGAGGCCAAAGACTCAGCCAACATGGGCTTCGCTCAGCCCTGTGTGGCCTCCGCCACCAGGAAGCCTTCTGTCCTGGCCTGCCCAGCTGCCCTGGCTCCTTGCCCAACCTTTGGGTGGCCACCACTGAGGTATGTGCCCTGACACCATGCTCCAATGGCTCCCCATTCCAGGACATCTTCTCCCCACACCTCTGCAGTGGTCTTGTCCCCTAGACCAGCACTGCTCCTGCTCTGAGCCTTGGGCCATCATGCCTGGAAGTGGCTCCTTCCACCTCCAGCCACCTCTCTCCTATTCTAGGTCTGAAAACCAGTTCAGCAGATCCCACTGTCCCCGGCTCTCTCCTCCATCCTGCCTGTGTATCCAGGCCAATGCCCTGCTTGTTAAAACCCTTTCTCCTTCATGCATGATAACCCATGTAAACACCCAAATTAATAGCCAGCATTCAGCTACCAGGCTGAGATACAGCCGTATCACCTCCTCCACACCCCAAGAATATCCTGACCCCAAGTAACCCAGGGCCCTTGGAAGGAAGTGTTTACTTGTCACTTAGCTACAGTGTGCACTGTTCAACATGCACTGCAATCACATAAGGAAGTGGCTCTCTGCTCACTTGTGAACAAAGGGGTCTTTTGCATCATGTGCCTTTTCCCTTTCCACTGTGGGCCAACGTCTCTCTCTGCTGTGCAGTGATTCCCCACTTACTCTCCCTCTCTCATGCCTAGAGACCACTAGCCTTCCATAGCAAGTGGTGATGTCCCAGGGGTCCTTGCTTGCAAATCCCTGGGGATGCACTTTCCCCCAAGGACTCCAGGCTGTGCTCAGAAAATTTCTCCATCGATCACGGGGACTCAGTTGGGGTGCCCCCCCCAAGGTAAAGGGGCCCGAGGCCCAGGCTTTCCTGCATCCTCTGTCTCACTCTCATGTCCACTCTTCCCACTATCCCTGCCCTCTCCCCTGTCCATTTTATCCCCATCCC